>JACEFZ010007453.1:522500-570000 GCA_014155875.1 Cepaea nemoralis
ATCCTTGAGAAGATAGGATGTCCATCCACCCTGCTAAGTCTTGTGAAATCATTTCACGAAAATATGCAGGGGACCATTTTATTCGATGGTCAACATCCCAATTATTCAGCATCAGCAGTGGAGTAAAGCAGGGCTGCATGCTTGCTCCTACACTTTTTGGTATCTTCTTCGCCGTTCTCTTAAGGTAGGAATTTGGCACTGCCACTGAAGGCATATACCTCCATACAAGATCTGATGGCAAACTTTTTAACCCATCATGACTCAAGGCAAAGACCAAAATAAGATTAAGATGTATAAGAGAACTACTTTTGCAGACGATGCAGCACTGACTACTCATACAGCAGAAGATCTCCAACGACTCATAGATTGTTTTGCAGCCGCCTGTAAAGACTCTGGGCTCACCATCAGCTTAAGTAAAACTCAGGTGATGGAACAAGATGCTTGTGAGTCTCCATAAATCAAAATTGCTAATTACGAATTGAATGTTGTTCATGAGTTTGCGTATTTGGGGTCGACAATATCAGATAATCTTTCATTAGAGACATACTTTGACAGAAGCATTGGAAAGGCAGCCACAACACTTTCCAGGCTAACTAAACGAGTTTGGGAGAACAATAGACTAGCAGAGCTTACAAATGTTCAAGTATGTAAAACTTGTGTTGTTAGCACACTACTCTATGGGTCTGAATCCTGGACCTTGTACTTCAACAGGAAAGAAAGTTGAATTCCTTCCACATGAGATGTCTGAGATATATCCTGGGCATATCGTGGAAAGACCACATAACAAACAAACACTCTCCGGTGGCTGGGCCATGTATCTCGAATGGAGGATGAACGTATTCCCAAAGATCTCCTATACGGATAACTAGTCACATGGAAGAGGCCAACCGGAAGACCCCAAATGCGATATAGGGATGTGTATAAACAAGGTTTGAAAACCCTTGGCATAGATCCAGACACGTGGGAAAGAGTTGCAACCGACAGATGTTCCTGGAGAAGAGATGTACGAAACCGACTGGTGCTCTTTGAGCGCAATTTGATCCAACGTAAGTAGACCCGGAAATCACGTTTTATGTAGACGTCTAGACTTGTTCTAGTATGTGTTATTAAATTTAGCTTCCATCTTTACGTATACTGTGTCGGGGCGGGGGGATTTATAGGGAGGAAATACGAAAGGAGGGGGGGGGGGGGAGGTGACATTCTGAACATATGGTGATGGGGTGCATGGGCCCAATTAGGTTGAGAACCACTGCTGTAACTACTTCTTAGACGCCGTTTGGTTTGTCTGCTTTCTATTGCTTTGTTTTTCATTTTCATCAAACAAGACTTCGGTATAAACGTTCGCCTGTACCCGTGTGTGTGTGTGTGTGTGTGTGTGTGTGTGTGTGTGTGTGTGAGTATGTGTGTGCGTGCGTGTGTGTGTGTGTGAGTCCAGTTTTCAAGTACTATTTTGTGGTTTTATTCGGACTCCATTATCAACTCGGTAGCAACCCACCCTTTCTTTTTTGGAAAAGGGGGAGGGGGGGGGGGGGTACACACTTTTTGGATGCCCAGGATGAGCGTGGTGTATACCTACAGGATGCAATGAAGTCATCGACATTTAACTTAGTTCTAATATAAATAAATCAATCTATCAGTCAGTCAGTCAGTCAAGTACCATCTCCAAAATTGACTGCCATGTACGCTATCTTCCTATCAGACTGCTGCTCGTCCATCTCTTGATGCTATCTTCACATTTTATGCTCGCCTATGACCACATCACCCACTGAGAACCGTTTGGTCTATAAACATTTGGGGACTAGCACCATATACCCATACGCCTCAAGTCGTGTAAAGATTTGTTTTACTTTAACTTAGTAAGTAAATTAGGTGACCATTTACACCACTTAAGGTGTACTATGCATTTGGTACCAGACCCACATTTATATGTGATGTGATGTGGTATCACGTCAGCCATCTTCACTTTTCAAAACATTTCCTGATACTTCTTTTAGGCTGAGTCGATCAGGGCGTCCAAATCAATTAAAACAACCCAACTCCATGCGAATTCGAACCCATGAACACCGGACCGGAATAGAATGGCCTAGCCACTATCCACCTCGGCTCTTCACAAGGAGGATAAAGCGACAAACTCTGGATGGCTTAGGCAAATGACTTAAAGAATTAAACTCAGACCTGATACGATATTTTAGGAATTGTGCTAGATGGCTATTTTCATCGTCGACAATTACTGCTGTTATGTTTGATCATGATGATGATGATGATAATAATTCACAACAATGTTTTCCTATTGTAGATTTGACTAATGAACACCAAGCATTATATTGCACAATTCAGAAGTGGATTCGCATGATGGCGTGGGACACTGGCAATCGAGAAAGCTATTCAATGCTCAAAAATCATTCCAACGCACTCCTCAGTAGTGGCGGCAACTACTACTACTACTACTACTACTACTACTACTACTACTACTACTACTACTACTACTACTACTACTACTACTACTACTACTACTACTACTACTACTACTACTACTACTACTACTACTACTACTATCACTATCACTACTACTACTACTACAACTACAACGCGGAGAGAACCGTAGGGAGTCTCTGTGGCGAAGTGACTCGTGCTCCGAAGGTTGTGAGTTCGATTCCGGGCCGCACCCTTCGGTTTACGAGTTAAATGTTTCGGATACTCCTGTGGGTCGTCGCTAAAAGCTACGGAGTTCGTGCTTTGTAAGAGACTTTTCGCGACTTTTTAAGTGAACCGTTACCGATTCTCGCTCACGTCACGTTACTCACGAGAGTATACGGGATTATGGAGAAAATCGTGTAACACCTGGACCAGGGAGACCGGCGGCATGATTACAGACTTTGTTTTTAAAAAAAAAACTGTTTTTTTTTTGTTTGGCATGATTATAGTCTGTAAAAAAAATAAAAGTACAATTGCAACAGTGAAAGACATGGCAATGTGTTTTGTGTATTTCAGTTTAAAGAAGTTATTACAGCGATTTAACACACGCTGGACCCAAGGCCTTGTGGCATGGTCGAGACAGAAACACGGACCTGATCCACGACTCTGGTGATCGAGTGAGATGGCAGAACATGACCGCCCACGCTTACCGGCATGGCTTATGATGGATGGATGGACTGCTTATGTAGTATGCACCTGACGAGATACAGCAAAATATGCCAGTCAATAGATTCATGCAGTCTATTGTCTGTGTCTTTATTTTTATAGATGATGCTGATAAATCATTGTGTTTTTTTTAAAACCCGCTCCCCTTCCCCTCCCCAATCAACTGCTCGTCACATAAGTGTTAAACGTCACAACGTTTGCAAACAATTATTTTAATCCCAAAACAATAACCACTATTTTAATCCCACAACAATAACATTAGCCGGATGGTACGCTAGTCTCCCACCCTGTCCCATTGTGTTTTATGAGTTTATCAAGCACACAACTAAAATCAGAACCGGTACAGTTGTTGTAGTCAGCAGTTCACGTTCTCACCAGGTCATGACCCCGTTCAGGTCAAGCTAAATTTAGATAAACCTGCACACGTCATACAAATTCATACGCTTAAGAAACGTAGACATTATAAATATTTCAAATGCTTTTTATTACATTCCAGATAAGGTAGACAGATATATTATTTAAAGAGAATAAAGTGTATTTTTTGTGTGTTAAATAAAGAATATCAAAGGCGATCTCAGTGATGCAGCGGTAGAACTTCCGTGAGTGTTGACAGTGTGGTTGTTTACCAATAAATCCCTGGTCCGACTGCCGTTTTTTGTGAGACGATTGTGAATTCCGAGACAGTCTAGGTGAGTTACAGACGTTGTCTTGCTGGCCATCCAAGCTTCGTGTCAGTTATGCATTGGTAGAACACACCAGATATGCTGTAAATATAATACTTTCATCAATGCATTTGTGTCTGTTGCACGAAACTCAATCAATGCATGAATGAAAACTACAATTTCCAAAGACTCAGGTACTTCGGTGACTGAACTGATTCTCTTTCGAGTGACTGACTATTCTTTGTCCCAGGTTTGAGTGGTCAACGATACAAACAATACTTAATCAGGTGAACAAGCTAGCTGAAGATTTTCTTATCGTCGCGTCCTTAACATAGACACACAAGTAAATAGATTCGACTGTTTACGGTAATTGATGATAACAACAAATGTAAAAAGTTACTGATACTGATTGATTGAGTGATTGCTTTCAAACAGAAATTGGGTCCTGACCAAACAGAAATTCATGGCAGAAAATGGAAATGGTTAAAATGGTAGCAGATATATTGTATTATATATCAAATTAAAGAGGAGTGAACAAGGAACATGACAGTGTTAATAATTTGATAGGTTACAAATATTATGACAATATTGAGAGGTTTAGTAATAACAATTGAAATTAAAGTGGTAAAAATTATTTTAAAAATTCACTTACCAAGGTGTTATTTTCTATCCGCTGCGGCTAATCCAGCTAAATTTAGTGAATAATGTTACACACACCACTTGTGTTCAAGAATATCACAAGAACAGCACCATAACACCAGTAAAAATCAATTAAAACATAATATTCTGAAGCACATAATTTTCACACAAAATGGAAAATGTCGGAGCACACCAGGCAGATTGTACTGAGAAACAACATAAACACTATTTTATTTTATTTTTTTTTTGTTTTCCGCGTTTCCATCCTGTTTCAGGATATTGCGGTCAACACCAGCATCTTTCAGCTGTATGTTGATTTCTAAGCTAGATTACGCTCATCAGCACGCCATAACTTTCTGAGCGACCGGCTCCATGCTCTCATAAGTCACTGGCACGACTCGAACCACTTCTAATTCTCGTGCGCTCACTTCAACCATGAGAATATTCGGGGTTAACGGAGAAAGCTGCTAACCCCACGGCCAGGGAGCTGGCTACTATTTTATTATTCTTTTAAAATTTAATTATTTAAATACTCCTTAAATAGTTTGTGATAGGTGAAATAAATTTAGGGGCATAAATGTGGCTTATTAGTGAATTGAATTCGATATGTGCCTTCATATTATGACGAACTTTCGCTACTTTTATTGCACATTTCCCTTCCACACTTGGCAAAACTTTAGACTCACTACTAACAGTACTATCAGAATCTTCGCTCAAATAGGAATCACTATCGTCTAAAACCATTTAAAACAACAATCTTGCTTGATGTGATGTAAGTCTTTGAGACCGCAAAGTCGGAGGTGTTGCCATTTGTAAACAAATTCAAAACAACGCTAATAAACACTCGATTTCAACCTTTACACATGGTTTTCGGCTATCCCACACACACAGAAAGAAACAACATCCATCCGTTTCTATATTTTAAGTTAACCGAGCATTAAAAGTGCCGAAACTAAAAGATGTGGAACAATTTATGCACTGCATATGACGGGCCAATACAGTGGTTTTTGGGTACGAAATTCGTTACATGGAACCACTACAGTAGATCCTAGCAGGCAATCAGTTAAGTAGATTAGAAAAAACAATAAACATTATTATCATCACCCCATCATTGGCACCTTGCCGTCTTGACAGACGATAGTTTGTGCTTTAAAAAGGCATAATAACTTTTAACTATGGCGGTAGCGAGTGTGACTGATAAGGCCAATTTGCGCTGTAAATGTCCGTTCACAGTGGGTGCATGTGAACACGTGGTCATTTCCACCATCATGCACCATCTTACGTCTCAAACGCTTGGTGTGTGACTTTTCTGCAATAATTTTCTCCTTTGACTTTATTCCATTTCTGATATTTGCCCTCCATGCAACATGTTCATCGGCGACTTGCTCCCAATGTGCATTATCAATGCCTGTATAATAAATAATAGAATTCAGCACTCCTCCGAACGACAGTCCCAAATTATTTAGCGTAAAAAGCATCCCTTACAGAACCTCATTAGCTGATATAATAAAAAATACCAACTACGAACTAAAATATAAAACTGAGAAAATGGAAATACCTACCAATAATATTTTACAGTTATATGTGGAAATTGTGGCACTAAAGTTGTAAACGCTGTCGGAAAACATGTCCTAAACTCTTGTATTGGTATATCCGCAGGGGAAAAAATTATACATATCGGAACAAGCATTGAATGTGTTGTCGATCACTTACGGTTCAGTGTGTCACGGACTGCTAGACCGATCAATGAATACAATAAATGTTTGTGGGCTCGGAGGGCCCTCACTGTCGTTGGTAGCATAAGATATGGATATACACTCCTACGACAATGAGGGCCCTCCGGGCCCATAAACCTTTACTATATCCATCAATCGGTCTAGCAGTCCGCCACACGCTCAAACGTCGATCGGTCTAGTGTCCAGCAGACGATGATACTCTCAAACGTAAGTGATTGACAACACAACGCCCCTTATGAGGCCCTGTAAGGGATGCATTTTATACTAAATAATTTGGGACCGTCGTTTGGAAGAGTGCCCAACAGGCATGCTATGTAGGTCTATGCCTAGGGTTTCCCATACTCATAATCTGTGTGTGACTCATTTCAAATAGGCAATCAAATATCGGCAACCAGGAGTCATGCTAGAGGCACTTACTGTTGGTTATTTCATAAAAGAAAGCTTTATTATCAGGAGGCTTTTGCTATTTTGTTAATCTTAACTATATGCCTTCAGTCATTAATGAATTTCAGAAATGTATTTAAAATTGTCATGCTTTCAAAGAAATTTTAATAACAATATCCAGCAGTGCTTCCCAGCACGCATATGTATCTCCAGAGTTTTGACTTTCCATACCCTCGGTTAAACACTGTAGATCCAAATTTATTTAACTCTGGTCTTCTGCAAACAGCAGCTCATTTAAACTCTCTGGGTGTGAATTTCCTTCTTTAGTAATCATATCCATATAGGTACTCAACAAAAGTGATGGTAAAACACATCCCTCCCTGTCTTCTGCCTGATTTTTTTGCCTGATTTGATTTTTAACCAGTTTTGCCATGCTGGCATTTGTTCTTTACTGCACATTCACTGTTTTGGTCCATAGCTATGATGCTATCCAAGCTGCCTAAATACACCATATAGCACAACAACTTAATTTACTCAGTCAAAGATGTTTTTATGTTTGTTTGTTGTTGACATGTCTTGTCCTAAGACAATGTGACTATGATTAGCAAAATCAAATCAAGACAGGCCAATAACCCAATCAGGTCAAGACAGGTGACTAACAGAATATGAGCCAGTCAGTCATCCTTGTTTGGTCATGTTACAAGATGTCTGGAGAAAGTTGTGACAAACAGGAAGAGCAAGGATAGTAAAGACAAAGGTTAAGCAAGGGAAGAAAATATTGGTTGGGTTGGCAGAGTGGCATTTAAGATAATCAGCAGTCAAATTTATAAAGAACACATAGGAAAGCTTTTGTGGTGGGGCATAATCATCTGCATCACTTAGACGTCATAATGAAATGTTTTGTTCAAAGAATTAACACATATTATGAAGTTCTGCAGATTCACTCACCACATATAGTTATAAAACTGGCTGCATTCCTGATTGGAAATCCACCCTACTTCCCATATGAATAATACTATAAACTACTTATGTAAAACTTTTCAAATTCTCATGCTTCTGGATCAGTCTTGTCTGCTTCACTTAGACGTCATAATGAAATGTTTTGTTCAAAGAATTAACACATATTATGAAGTTCTGCAGATTCACTCACCACATATAGTTATAAAATTGGCTGCATTCCTGATTGGAAATCCACCCTACTTCCCATATGAATAATACTATAAACTACTTATGTAAAACTTTTCAAATTCTCTTGCTTCTGGATCAGTCTTGTCTGCTTCACACTCTTTGTTTATAATGACATGAAATGTACATTTTAACAATTGGCTATAGATAAAAATATTTGAAATGGTTTCCCTTCCCTTTTGCCTTTTTATTGTCATTAGACACTGAAACATATCCTGTCTTAGTGGTCAGTCACTTGCCTCCCAAGACATTGGTCCAGGTTCAGTCCCCAGGAGAGCTAGGATTATTGTTTCCAACCGGTACACTCTGGAGTCAACCCAGCCTCATAAAAGTTGGTGCTTGATGCCAGACCATTTTCGGAATTTTCAGGAAATTTTCTGGGTAGGAGAGGTGATGACTTCTGCATTGCCGCAATGATGAGGTCAGGAATACCAGCAAACTTAGTTTGTATATATATATATATATATATATATATATATATATATGTATATATATATATATATATATATATATATATATATTTACCACAGATGGATGGAAAAGAAACCACAGAATTGAAAGTTTGAACAGTAAGCCTGTAACTTCATGTAGCAATAGAAATTATACAGTATTGTTTATGCCATTAACCAAGAAATCAGAAAATGGCTGAACAGATTTTAACAGTGTCCAAAGTTTGAAAGTAGAATAAATTCTGGAGACAAATCCTGTGCAAATTTTTTTTTGGGTACCCAAAACCTTTCATTCTGCAATTGTGCAGTGTTGTGGATATATTTGCAAAAAACATTTGATACTGTTGGTATGTGAAAAATAATCAAGTGTAAATATTTATAAGGTTGCCACATTGTAAAACATTCTACAACTTCTTAGGATGTGTTGTCACTGTTTCATTATTACTGATCCAGCAAGGAAAGATGTGCGTTTTTATTAAGCTGTCTATTTATGGTGTGGGAGCCATGGTAACACAGTGACTAGCACGTTTGAGTGCCAGCTCAGTCGTTGCCAATGCACTAGTTAGGACTCGTGATTAGTTACTGGCAGCTAATGACGACAATCTTTCAATGAGTGAACACCGGCGTCCTAATATCCAAAAATTATTTATTGTAGAACAGCATGCAACAAGTCCTAATGTAACACCAACTTCTCAGTTGTTATTCCCAACTTCTCAGTTGTTATTCGCGCATTCATACATAGCTACTTGTACACAGTTCACAAAATTCATATCTTGAATCATTATCGTCATGGATGTGAACACACCATTTTAATTGTCTTCATAACTCGAGTTGTACTTACAGACTATGTAGGCTTGACATTTTGACCTCTGGATACACCAGTCATTCGACAGTTTCTTACAATCAATCGGTCAAGTGCTGACCTGATTTGATTACTGTTGGCAGGTGAACATGACTTTCGGTTGTTTTGGATTGAACGTCACTTGCTCCTTCATGTATATACTTTGTCAGTGAGTATACTATATTCAACATTCTGTCCAGACTATCACCCTTCTATCACATATCTTCTCATTAAGTTTAGTGCTGTAACAAAGATGTTTACACTACGAAGCTTCTCAGCTGACTGCCAGTGTCACCTGCATTTGGTCATGAGGTTAACTTTGTCATGTGACCACCTTGACCTTTGATTATTCTTCATGTTCGTTCACTGTTCAGTCTACTGAGCTGTCTTATTAGTGACCATTTCTCATTTCTTCTTTCTGAACTGAGTTTCTTTCATCACCGTATTCTTTCTCTAACTCTTTTCAGAGTTGTTTTTGGGACATGGCAGTCTTCATGAGTTCGATGCCTCCCTCGGTTTGGGAATTAAAACAAATTGACTTTAGCTCCCAGGTTGACCTGGCCTAAAATAAGTACCAGGACATGTTCTGGGAAGCAAAGGGGGCTGGCATGATGTTTACATTACCACCCATTGTGTGCCGAGTGGTTTATACACATGTGGCTGGCATGATGTTTACATCACCACCCGTTGTGTGCCGAGTGGTTTATACAAATATGGTATTAGCACCATACACCCAATACACCTTCAGGTGTGAGAAAGTCCGGTACTACTTTTGCTATTTTCTGTTTTTGGATGCTGTCTGTCCATGCTGCCTCTCTTTATGCTGTAAGTCACCTTGTGCTGTGTGTTGACTTATGTTGTCTCTTTATACCAAAGATACTAGACAACGGGTTCTCCTTACTTCATCCTGCAGAAAACTTAACTGCAAAAGCCAGCCATGAAGTCATTTACCGAGGGCTTGGCATGAGTTGGTTGATGGCCTTGGGAGATCAAAGGCATAAGATGCAGAAATATTTAAGTTATTCAGAATAAACTGTAATGCTCTAATTTCTCCTGATAGGTTACATTTTTGCTTTAATCATACGGTATACGTTCTCGACATTAAATATGTTGTCTTTCATTCTACAGTGCAAAAATGAACATGCGAACACCAGCTCCGCTGTTGAATGATGAAGAACCAGAAATCATTCCCATTATTCAAAACCAAGAAGTTGACTTTTCTGAGTATATGTGGATGGAAGAAATGGATGAATTTGACAGACAAGTAATTTGTTCCTAATCATTTGTATTATCTGTGTTGAAAATATAATGGTTTGTATTTTTCAGGCACAATTTTCAGGTTGTTGAAAAATTAATTCATAACCTTATGGAAACAATTTGATAAAGAAATAGGATAAGATGTTGAAGAGAAATGTGATGGTGAAAAAAATGTTTCTATTTTGAAACATTTGGATCGTAGTAAATATTAGTATTTCTCACTTTTAATGTAAATGCTTCAAAACCACCCACCATTTGACAGTCTCATTTGGGAGAAAGTTTCAGGTCAGGATTAGTAATAGCTCATTGTTTCAGACTTGACTTATGACTGAAGTTCTACAATACACAGATTATCAGAAGTGACTTGTAGAAATACTGGCCTTGAAAAAAAAACATCTATTTTATTTTATCCGGACTCGTAAAGTCTCAACTACTGAAACCTCTCAACTACTGAAGCCACTCAGAGTTTGGTCAGTTTGAGATGACCTTTTAGACCAGCCATAGCAGTGCAGTGATTAGAGCCTGTAATAAATAAACATACATGTATTGTTTGGAACTTATGGAAGTAGAAGAAACATGTGGAGACTAGAGGATGCTCTAGACAAAACACCTCCAAATGACAGCGCCTTGTTGCAAGAATAAGTGTACTTCGACACATGACGAACTAGACACACCTAGAAAATAACTAGAAAAGAAAATGAAAGCAATCAGAAAATCAACACCAGCACAAGACAATAATCATATTATGGACAGACCAGAACAATTAATTATTCTGTAATTCAGAACGGGATCAAGTCAACTCTACAACCACATGGATACAACATTTAAGATTGGCAGACCAGTCGTATGTACTTGTGGATTAGTGCTGCAGACAGCCAATCACATACTCCAAGACTGTTCCAAGTACGAAATGTCAAGGCAAACCTTCTGGCCTAGAGAAAGAACTGAAAGCAAAACTTTATGGACCACAGAGTGAACTAAACAGACAGTGAAGCTTATACAAGAGACAACACTTCAGATGTGGACAAGTAATTTAAAGCAAACAGAAGTAATAAAAGACAGTGAAGCTTATACAAGAGACGGCACTTCAGATGTGGAAAAGTAATTTAAAGCAAACAGAAGTAATAAAAGACATTGAAGCTTATACAAGAGACAACACTTCAGATGTGGACATGTTATTTAAAGCAAACAGAAGTAATAAAAGACAGTGAAGCTTATACAAGAGACAACACTTCAGATGTGGACAAGTAATTTAAAGCAAACAGAAGTAATAAAAGACATTGAAGCTTATACAAGAGACAACACTTCAGATGTGGACATGTTATTTAAAGCAAACAGAAGTAATAAAAGACAGTGAAGCTTATACAAGAGACAACACTTTAGATGTGGACAAGTAATTTAAAGCAAGCAGAAGTAATAAAAGACAGTGAAGCTTATACAAGAGACAACACTTCAGATGTGGAGAAGTAATTTAAAGCAAACAGAAATATTAAAAGACATGTTTCTTAGAAGAGAAGGCAGGGATCGGCCAACAAGACATTAGAGGCATCCTGGTCATGGACATGCAAGGGACAGGAGAACTGGTGAAGGTTCAAGAGTCTTTCTGGTGGGCCTTGATGTGCGTTTAGCAAAGCTGCTGCTACATGATTTGATTTTGATTTGAGCCATTCCAAGGAGTGCATGGTATACTAAGAGTTCATGTATTATACAGTGATACCTCAGGTTACGAATGCCTCAAGTCACGAACAATCCAGGTTATGAACAACTTCAAAAATATTTTGTCTCGGGTAACGAACAGTGCTGCGGGTTACAAACAAAGGTGAGAGAGAGAGAGAGAGAGAGACAGAGAGAGAGAGAGAGAGAGAGAGAGAGAGAGCAAGCAAGGTTTAACATTGGAGACAAAACGATCGCATACAGTACAAATGAAGGCCACGCAGTACTATTGTTTAGCGCTAGCCTAGTAGTCTAGTTATGCACGCGTGCACAGCCTCGCTTTCATTGGCCTTACTGCACAGCAGTAAAAGATTTCTTAGCAGTGGCACTGTGTTCAGTTTATTTCTTTCATTATTTTCCTTGTTAACCCCATCAATTATGAGTTCGAAGAACGGTGGTGGTGCTGCTAGGAAGCAGAAACGAATAACATGGAGGTAAAGAAGGAAATAATTATGAAACATGAAAATGGCTTTATGTGTGTGACATCGCTAATGAGTAGAGCATGGCAAAATCAACTATCTCCACCATCATACAGAACAAAGAGTCACTCAAAGCAGTCAATGTGGTTAAGGCGTAACTAAGCTGCAGAAGTGAAGACCTCACATTTTAGAGAAAGTTGAAAATCTTCCGTTGATCTGGATCAATGAAAAGCAACTTGCAGGAGCCAGTTTTAGTTGGGCAATAATATGCGAAAAGGCGAAGCTGTTGCACAGTGATTTATTGCCAAAATTGCTTGGTACAAGTGCTGAGACTGATCATTTTAAAGCCAGCAGAGGCTGGCTTGACAAGTTCAAAAGAAGCAGAAGCGTTTAAGGTGGAATTTGATAAGATCATCAAAGAGGAAGACTGTTCCACAATAAGTCTTTAATTCCGATGAAACGGGCCTCTTCTGGAAGAAAATGCCAAAGAGGACCTTTATCACCCAGGAGGAGAAAGCACTGCCGGGGCACAAACCAATGAAGGACATGCTAACTCTGCTGTTCTGTGCCAATGTAGTGGATGAGATTGTGTCCTTGGGCAAAAATATGGGTCTGGAAGTCAATGGCAATCACTTGGAGGAGCTGATGAAGAGCTCCCTACAGATGAGCTTGTGGATCTTCAGAATGAACAGCTAAAGACATTAAAGGAGGAGCAGTCATCCGATGTGCCAATGACTGTTTCAAATGCCAGGATTAAAGAAATTTGCAGCAAGTGGGCAGACGTCGAAGACTTCATTGTGAACCATCATGTAAACAAACTTGTTGCTAACAAGGCAGTAAACCTGATGAATGATAACGCGATGGCCCACTTCAGAGAGATTCTCCAGCAAAGGAAGTGACAAATTTCCCTTGATAGTTTCTTGGTGTAGAAAGATTCCCAGTCGGCTTCCAAGAAACAGCAACAAGAAACTCCTGAAACTAATGATTCAGAATAGCAAAGAAAGTGAAAAATTTCCCATGATCGTTTTCTTGATACGAAAGATAGACTAAATCTTTTTTATTTTACATTTAATTTATTTGGTTGTTTTCTTTCTCTTTATTTTATACGTGACGTTCACGTATTCTTTGCGTTTTGTCAGGTAAATGACCAGATGTTAATCAAACAGAATGATTCTTTCATCTTGAAACAGATTATTTCTGTTTAATTTATTTCAATGGTTCGGGTTACAAACTGAGTTCTGGGACGAATTAAGTTCGTAACCCGAGGTACCACTGTACTTATTTCACATTTATGTTTTACTTCTCAAAACTGTGTGTGTAGGTCAGCATGGCCGAATGGACAAGAATGCACGCTCTTAAACATCCGGTGTGCTGATGCCGAGCTAAGGGGTTCAAACCCTACACTGGACAGTTGTTGACCTATCATCTTTGACTTGGGGATGTAAATTACAAGCACCTTCTGAAGCCAGAGTGGGTTTGCCTGATGGCGAGGGACACTGTTAATAAGGAAAGCTAATCCACATGCAAAATTGTCCAGCACAACTAAAAGTAGTGTGTACGGACTATGCTTGAGTTGAAAGTGAGCAAGCACCCAAAAAAAAAGAAAAGATGTTTTTGCTATTTAAATTCTGTTTTATGCTAGACAGCTTGACATGGCATGGAGGAACATTTGTATCCGAAATGATTGGCAATATATGAGAGAGAAGATTGTGGACAGACATAACCGATGGCAAGAACTATAAGAAGAAGAAGAAAGGAGTAAATTTAATTGGTTAAGAGGTACACATATCACAGTTGGCCAAGATGTACAAATATCACAGCTTTGCTGTTGAGTGAAAGATTATATGATTGTACTAAATGTTTTTAACAAATAATTTTATAGTGGTATTACTGAATGCTTTTAACAAATAATTTTATAGTGGTGTTACTGAATGCTTTTAACAAATTATTCTATAGTTTAAAAAAGGGGGTTAAAAGACAAGAGAAGTGACTTCATTGCACTGGCTTTTTTCCATCCAGCTCACTCTCCACAGAGCAGCTAACCACTTGTCAAAAGTATTGCACAAGCCACGAATCTCATAGATCAAATGACTCCCAGGGGTTTTTGAAAAAAATGCTGTCACAAACAGAATGATGAGACCTGGGAACAAACCCACAAACTTCTGAGCATGAGGTTGACGGCGTAACCACTACGCCAATGAATCCCTTAAAATTTTGTAGTTGTGTACTGAATACTTTCAACAAATCATTCTGTAGTTTTTGTTATTGAATCCTTTCAACAAATAATTCTATAGTTTTGTTACTAAATAATTTTAACAAACAATTCTTTAGTTTCATTACTGAATTTTTTCAACAAAACATTCTATAATTTTTGTTACTGAATACTTTTAACAATCAATTATTCTTCTTCTGCTGCGATATTTGCACCTTTCGGACAGCCGGTATTTGTTGACTGGGTTAACCTTCTTGGACAATCAATTCTGTATTTTTGTTCCTGAATACTTTTAACAAACAATTCTATAGTTTTTGTTACTGAATGCTTTCAACAAAATATTCTAAAGTTTTGTTACTGAATACTGTTAACAAATATTTTAGTTTTTTACTGAATGCTAACAAATTATTCTATAGTGTTTTACTGTATGCTTTTAACAAACTATTCTGTAATGTGTTACTGTATGCTTTTAACGTTCACAGGTAGAAGAGGAACTGAGAGAGCAGGAGTTGATTGAGCAGTGTTTTGAAGATTTATATGAAATGGAACTGATAGCGTCAGAAATCCTTTCCAGCTCACCAGTAGAGAATGCTTTCATTACGTTTGACTCATCCCATGGGGGAATAAGAACTGTTGGTATGGCACATGCCAGACAAGAATATATTGTCTCTGTTCCAGTCCAGGAGGAGGTAATTTACACTAGCATTATCTTATCAGTTACATTTAAAGTTTCCAGGGTTTATTGAATGCTTGTGTTTGTGTTGTTTACCAGCAAACTCACTATATTGGCTTCTTCTCTTCATCCGCTACTGGAGCATAGATCCTCTATCACATAGGCTCTCAATCGGTGGGGAATTCCCCCCCCCCCCTCCCCCTCCCAGGGGGGGGGGGGGAATTTTAGGGTTTCCAGGGCTGGGGAATTATTTCAAGATCGCATTAATACAAGAACCGATTACGTGATATTGTTTTTCCCTTCATACTTTATGGTTCTGTACGTCTCACCCTTCTGAAATTCATTTTATAATGTAAGTAGACCCGCAAATCAAGTTTAATGTAGACGTCTAGACTTGTTTTAGTATGCGCTATTAAATTTAGCCTCCATTATTACGTATACTGTATAAGGGATGGGGGGGATTTTTAGGGTGGAAATATGAAAGGGGGGGGAATGACGTTCTGAAAATAATGGTAAAGGAAGGCATGGGCCAAAAAAGGTTGAGAACTACTGCTCTATCAATCTGTGTCAAGCTGTCCTATCCTTTGCTATCACTTTCAGTGCCTCCATGTCTTTCCCATTATTATGTATCTCTGCCTTTCATTCTCTCCTATGATCAGAACATGTTTTTTCTGTATGCATCAAGTTCTAGATAGTTACATCTACCAGTGTTGATGGCATTTCAGTTGGACACATGGATATCAGACACTATATGCGAATGTAGCCATGTCTCATGCCAACCCTCCTTATAGCCTCTTAAGCAAAACATGCATGGTAATTTAGTGTTACTATTCTTTGCTTCCCCTATGGACCCGGTAACATACAAGCATTGCCAATGACATGTTGTATTTCAAACTGGCTCAGACAGGTATACAGAACATCATGATATGCAAGAGACATTAAACACTGTTTTAGTGATGTGTAACAACTGGCTCAAAGTTACACCGTACTATTGTGTTCTGTGATGACTGACTGAAGTGACATGTTAAAGTTCCCTGGTATGACATTTAATTATAGTACTTTTCATTCAAGTACCTGGCTGATCTCATTGCTCAGAGATGCAAACAAGCCTTCTTTCACCCTTTATCTCCCAATAGGGCCCAGGCCCTGAACCAACTCACTCCAGACCCTCCTATTCTAAGCTATCCCATGCAGCTCCATTCATGTCCTTTCTGCATTATTCGTTTCCGTTTCTCTTCTCTGTGTGCTTTTAGGTCTTCCTTAGTTCCTTCTGTCCTGTGGATTCCAAACGCCTTTCTATTTCTATCTCAGGTTTTCTCAATGAATGTCCTATCCAGTATCAGCCTATTTTCTTCACCTCTTGGTTCACTGGTATTTTAGTTCTCTCCATGAGTTCCACATTGGTAAACATACCTTCACTGCACTAAGAATAATGGCATCATTCACACTGAACAGAGAGACTGCTTATGACCACATATAATCACAATAAACCTTAAGACACGTCAAAGGGTCCTTTACCTCTGCTGAAACTGAGCATGTTATCCTTAGGCTCTAACATCTACTGAGAGAGAGACAACACACGGACGTGCCCCAAGTGCAATAACGTTGATTATAGTTAATTGATCTGTCACTTCTAACAGTCTTTCTTTCTTGTTACTTTATAGTTTAATATCCAGTTATTTTAACACCTTCAGTCCTGAATAGAACATCTAACCCGTATAGATGATATTTTAGAATAACTACCTGGGACAGAAATTAACTAGCTGAAATAAGTTCAAGTTTTGATAACTGATTCCTAAATATAGACAGCCATGTATATACTTCTTTGTAGTGGTGTTTTATAATTTATAGTATTTGTATTTGTCTCACATTGTCAGATATTTTAGTCTATAAATTTCAAATGCAGATCTCTACCCGTTTCTGAAATTCTTTCTGATTACGTTCCCAAGATGTACATGTTGTTTGTGTGTGTGTTTACTATTGACACATCCACAATTTCCATTTAACAATTTTGGTTTTATTTATAACACCACATGCAGATGAAGAGATGGAATAATAAAAGCATATGTAGTGATTTTGAAAAGCTATAAGAATTGACAGCCAAATGGTAAAGTTACAACATATAGAAAAAGGTGTTTAGACAGGGATTTGTGCTGTTACCTGATCTGTTCAACTTATAAAGTGAAGTAATAATGAGGTCTATACAAGATATGCCAGATACATCTACTGGTCATCTTTTCCAAGCTCTTTTACTCTGAAAAAGAGTGTTGAGGGGATACATAGAGCCTGTTCTTTTGTATGGATGTGAAACTTGGACAATGTGCAGTCAAGCTGAAAAACATTTGATGGCTGCAGAAATGTGGTTTCTGAGGAAAATGCAAAGAATACCATGGACAGACAGAAAAACCAATGACCAAGTACTACAGGAGACAAATGAAAATCGTAGACTGATTAGAGAAATTAGACGAAGACAGTCACAATTTTTTGGACATGTTATGAGAAGAAATGGATTGGAGAACTTATTGACAACTGGCAAGATCGAGGGGAACAGACCAAGAGGAAAATACCTGGATGGCTTGGCCACATGGCATGGACGAGACAGGAACACTGAGCTGATCCACGACTCCGGTGATCGAGTGAAATGGCGAGTCATGACCGCCTATGCTTTCCGGCATGGCACATGATTGATTGATTGATTTACTCTGACCCACTAAATACACCTTGGCTGTCCTCAAAGCTAGCCAGACATAGACAGAAAACTGGAGAGAATTAAAATATGAAGCTGTGCGCATCATCCTCAGGTGTGCTTGAAATGCATGCTGTGATTTATTATTTGATTTTCCAACCTAGGAGAGTAGAATAATGATGACCAAAGCACATGCATATCTCAAAATAAAAGAGGAGGAAGAGCATCCATCAAATGCAGTGATCAACAGAGGGAAAGGGAACAGGTTAAAGAGTAGTAAGTCATGGATAGATGAGACTAATGATATTGTCAAAATAGAACATGAACTCACAAATATTGACTTAAGGCATAATGGACACCAGTTGCCTCAAGATTTAGAGACATGTTCTTTGACTTTACAACATTCAACATTGATCCTAGAGGAGAATGGACACCAGTTGCCCCAGCATTTGGAAATGTTATCTGACCTTACAACATTCAACATTGATCCTAGAGAAGACTAGACATCAGTTGCCCCAACATTTAGAGACACATTCTCTGTCCCTATATAAGGCAACAAGTGCAGGGACACAAATCCTTTAGCATTAGATGCATAGGTCAAGTCCCTCATTAATAACAATTCTTAAGATGCACAGACAGGTCAATTGTTCAGCATAAAAAGCCTGCATGGACCTTTTTTTGCATTCACGTGTGGCAGAATTGTTGGTGAAGCCAGCTGGTAACATGACAATGGAAGTCCTGCCAACAGTGCCACCACTTTAGACAGTCACAAAATTGTACGTTTGTTTGCATACTAAGTCACATTGGTGTCAGGTCTTTGTCAGATATGACTGAGCTACCGTATGACAGTAGACGGTACTACCTGCTTTCTGTTAGCGCCGAACTGTTGGGCGGCGCATACCAAACCTGACACCCCACATTGTGCCAACGGCTTCGGGCGGAAGAGCACAATTGGGAGGGTACAAGCCTTATCCTGGTGCGAGGAAATGCAACCTAAAGACAAAATGTCATGGCAGGGCAGACCAGGCCCTAAGCCTTGGTTGGCAGCTGGTCTAGGATCGAAGCTCCGACAGGCGGACAGTTAGAGCATTGCTTTGCTGATCCGGCAGCTTCTGCAGCTTGTCTTGTTCCAGATGTATTGGTGTTACCATTCCTCTGGAGTGAACTAGGCAGGCCGAGAGAGGGATCATGCTGCATGGGCAACACATGGTCTCTATATTTTAGCCCAGGCTTTGTGCTATGGAGAGGTATAACTCCATCCCTGGTCTTAACCGGTCTCGGAATCAAAGCGAGAGGTAGCAGTTACGGGTTATAAGTCCTTGTCAATTGGCGTAGACATGGGGCGCCACGGGTTGCCTCTGATGGTGGGAGACACCTACAGGTGTCACTGATCAGCTACCGCCCGCCTCAAGCTGGGCAGCCCCCGGCCAATTGGGTGCTGATCCGCCACAGCCTGCCTGCTTCAATGGGTGCTTGGGGCTAGGACAAAATCTGAATCGCAGGCTATTAAACCAATGCACCAGGCACTAATAAAAAAAAATAAAACCTCAAGCTACGGCTTGCAACCTGGAACATAAGAACCATGTGTCCAGGATTTTCCACTGACCTGACGAATATTGACGATGTGAGAAAAACGGTTGTGATTGATGCCGAACTCAATCGTCTTAACATTGATATTGCTGGCCTGCAGGAGACTCACCTCACTGAGGAAGGGTCACTCAGGGAAAACAATTACACCTTTTTTGGAAGGGTAGAGGACAGGTAGAAATAAGGCAACATGGTGCAGTGAAGAATTCGCTACTGGGACTGATTGAAATTCCAGCTGGAGGAAATGAAAGACTATTATCCCTGCGCTTGGCAACCTCTTGTGGTTTTGCCACCATTATCACTGCATATGCACCGACACTTGCTTCCTCTGATGATGTGAAGGATTCGTTCTATGAGGAGCTAGACTCTGTGATCAAGGCAGTTCCAAAATCTGACTACATTTATATGCTCAGTGATTTCAATGCTCGTGTGGACAAGGACTCGAGTTCATGGTCAGTGTGCCTTGGAAAATACAACATCGGTTGCATGAATGAAAATGGGCAAAGGCTGTTGGAGCATTGCACCAGAAATGACCTATGTATTACAAACTCCTTCTTTAAAACAAAAGAGCTGCATAAGGTCACATGGAAACATCCAAGATCCGGCCATTGGCATCAGCTGGACTTCATCATCACACGGAGACAACATCTGAACCAAACATCATTAACTCGAAGTTACCACAGTGCTGACTGGATCATTCTTTGGTTGTTGCAAGAGTTAGACTGAGACCAAAGAGAATCTACACAGCTAAACACAAATCTAGCCCCAGGATTAATGTTAACACCCACGTTCCTGATAAGTGCTTTGAGTTCCAACAGCAACTTGAAGATGCTTTCACTGATACACCAGAAAATTGTACAGTAAGTGAAAAGTGGGGTAAACTTAGGGAAATTCTTTATAAAACTGCCGTAGGGGTTTACAGCACTGTGGATCATAAGAGCCAGGACTGGTTTGCGGCAAACAGCCAGACACTGCAGCCCTTGATTGATAAAAAGAAGATAGCTGTCTTAAGAAACAAGGAAAGAGCAACGTGTAACACTCGGTGAGCTGAAGCAAGCTAGGAAGGATGTGCAAAAGGCTGCCAGGCAGTGTACAAATGACTATTGAATCAAGTTATGTGAGTCCATTCAAAATGCAAGTGATAAGGGAAACATCAGAAGCATGTATGAAGGGATAAAGAAACCCTGTCTTCCAATGCATTGGGAGCAAGTCGCCGCTGAATGTGTTGCATGGAGGGCAAATATCAGAAATAGAAAAAGACAAAGGAGAAAATTATTGCAGATAAGTCACACACCGAGCATGTGAGACGTAAGATGATGCATTATGGTGAAATTGACCATGTGTTAATATGTATCCACTGTGGACGAACATTTACAGCGCAAAGTGGCCTTATCAGTCACAATCGCCACCGCCATGGGTTGTAGTTTTTAAGCCTTTTTGAAGCACAATGTAACAAACTATCGTCTGTCAAGACAGCAGGGTGCCAATGTAATGTAAAGAAAAAAAGTCACATTGAGCAGAGCCTAGAAAGTTGACGCAGGTTTCACAAACAGCCTTTGATATGAAACCTTGCAAGCGTCCACAGTTTGTTTAGACTAAACAAATGTTACTGCTGTCTCAAGAAGCAAATGTTGAACTGGGTACACCAAGTTGAATTACTGATTCTTGTGTAATGCTAACATAGCAGCTCAGTACTGTTGAGATGCAGGCTAAACAGACATATGCAACATGTGATATCAACATATCATTCCAGCACTAATTACCAGTGATACACATCTTTCATGTGGCAACAAATAGATGTGTCATGGACCAATTAACAATCCCTAGAGACAAAAATTGTGACTTTTGAACTTAAAACACATGAAAATCCAAATAATAGCATGGACCAAGAAGGCAAAAAATTCTGTCATCTACAAGGATCTGAATATCAAGCACAATGGACTCATAAACATCAAATTGGAAAAACCAAACTGAAATATTTTGGCTGTATTAAATGTTACAGTAGCTGGGAAATAGCAGCAATAGATGGCAGGGTTCCAGGAGGTAGAGACAGGAGCTGACCAATACAAAGATGGGCACAGAACATTGTAGGCACCTGGGGCATGAAGCAGGAGAATTAGCCAGACATCCAGACCAGGACATTGTAGGCACCTGGGGCATGAAGCAGGAGAATTAGCCAGACATCCAGACCAGGACATTGTAGGCACCTGGGGCATGAAGCAGGAGAATTAGCCAGACATCCAGATGGTTTTGTTATATGAGTGACATTCTGTACAGGATTTGATACATGATGGTGATGTCAGCAACCAGCCCCTGCATGTCAGTGGAACAGACATGTCTGTGAAAATAGTCACCAATTCCTACACACCAATGCTTAAGTAGTGTTAGTGAATTGAGCTCTTGTCCTACATAAGTATTAGCCAAGGAACAATGGTGATCATGTAGTTTGGGACATGCTTCCCAACATTATTGGACAAAGAGAACTACCCCCACCAACATTTTATGACCCTCTGTATGGCTTTTAGACAAGTTGAGAAACATCTAATGTAAGTGGAAATGTGGTTTCTGAGTAAATTTGCAAAGCATGGACGAATGACAGATAAAATAGCTTCTAAACGAAATATGAGAACTGTAAATTGATTAGGAAAATTATATGTAGACACTCAAGAGGTTTTAAGGAATGTTATCGGCAGTTGCGAGAATCAGCAGCGGTTTGCGCCGCGCTAGTAACTTACAGGGGTATGCGAGCCGGTCGTTCAGAAAACACTGGCAAACTACTGAAGTAAAACTTTGCCTAGTACATCAACAGCAGCTGACAATTGCTGGTGTTGACTGCAATGTCCTGTAAGAGATATGCAACATTTTTTAAAAAAATCAGAAGAAATAAACTAAAACTTAGTGACAGCTGGCAAAATTTGTGCTAAAAGAGCATTGTGAAGGCCCATAAATATCTTGATGATGTGGCAGCATGGCAGAGTCAGGACATGAACATAGACATCATCCATGACTGGTGATCATCTGAGATGGTGAACCATGACAGCCCACACTTTCTGCATGTCACATGATGATGATGATGATGTAGTATGGTTTTTGAATAGTAAAGCTTAGTAACTTGTGTGTGTGTGTATGTTTAATATAATTCTAATTATAAACTTGTGTATGTATGTGTTTGCAATTCGAATCAGAAAAATTTGTGTTTGATATAATTCTTATTATAAACTTGTATGTATGTGTTTGACCCAATTCTAATGAGAAAAATGTATGTGTATATGTTTGACACAATTCTGACTTCTTTCAGGTGATTGTCACTAGCAAATTGAATCCATTGGCACCCGAGTTCTTTCCAAGAGGACAGTGTTAGCACAAGTTGTGTTTGATGTAGGGATGAGAAGCAGCATTTGCAGTTCCTGAAACAGTGGTGCATGCTGATGATATGTTTGTTGTTCTTAGATCTGCCAAGATGTCATCCTGTTGTCTAGTTTTCAATATTTTGTCATTAAAAAAATATTTAGTTGTGAACATGGGAAAGCAGTGGTTCAAGAAATTACCTGAAGCTAATTTTTTAAAATCATTTTTAAAAAATATCTTTTCACAGGTATTTATCCAAAATATTTTCACAAACTTCAGTTGCATATGCTAATTTGCTTAGTAAATCAGAGAATGTGAATGAAAATTTTAAAAACTCAGGCAGTATGTGATCATTCTTAAAAGTATTAATTCTTTATTGTTTAAAATACATACTCCGGTAATAAATGGGAACATATCTCTCAAATCATTTCCTAGCATATGTGATCGTCAGTTGCATTAACGCAGTTTAGTTAAATTGTATATAAATTGTTCCTTTCCCTGAAATGAACTTCAGGTATTTGAAAAGCTTAATCAGCTCGTAAATCTATTACACTAGCAAAATTACATGTTCACTATTCGATAATTAAAGCAAGGCATTACATATTAGTCTTATGCTGTGATTTTACGTTGGTGTTTTATGTAGCTAGCACAACTGATAGATAATTAATTTAGAATAATCTGCCATAGACAATTTAAACCAGAACAGTCTGCTTTCTGTTATTCCATTTGACCAGGGTACATTGTATCACAGTATACCCATAGGCTGTGTGTTTTAACTAAACTATGAATATGCTTAATTAATTTGTGTGTGAAGAAAAAAATTGTTTGTTGTCCTAGTGTTTTGTGATTTGTTTAGTTTAGGGCAGGCATTTACTCTTCAAATGACCAAAAAAAATATTATTTTCCTTAAAATAAAATGGTGTGGGTTGTATATATTTATATGGTAAACTGACTAACCTATCTCTTGTCCTGTTTACTGTAGCATTTTAGACAGTGCCCTGTACATTCCTCTTGTGATTGCCTTTTCTTTCCCTCTTTAACATATTCTGTGCCAAACAAAGTAGGTTTGAACCAAACAAAAATGAGATGGAAAATAGGAAGTAGGGCTGTGTCACAGTTATGACTTGGAAAATAGGAAGTAGGGCTGTGTCACAGTTATGACTTGGAAAATAGGAAGTAGGGCTGTGTCACAGTTATGACTTGGAAAATAGGAAGTAGGACTGTGTCACAGTTATGACTTGGAAAATAGGAAGTAGGGCTGTGTCACAGTTATGACTTAAAAGCTGTTAATATGGTAGCAAACTTGTAACACAGTTACATTTCAGCATTATATAAACCCATGACAGATTCAGGAATTCTCTTAAGATGATTAATAATCCCACACAACTTAGTCCGTTAAGCAAGGAGAATAGGAATTTTACACAGTAGGCATCGTTGAATCCCACGGGTTGTATTTGGTCAATTTTGTGCTTTTGTAGTTTTTTTCATTTAAAGTTTGCTTCAGCCAGCTGTCTCATTTCAAAGGTTTGTACTTTGCTTTTTAATTCTAGCTTGATGATTCTTAATAAACAGAACACTATTAATTTTAATAGATAGTAGTTATTGAAACGCGTCAACTATATGAATGAGTGTGCCTTTTCAGCCTTAATAGATGCACACTATTTGTTGACTGCCATATAGTAACTATTAGGTAACATGTTCAGCAGGCACGTTGGTGTGATGGTTAGGGTGTTACGCCGACAATGGCATAAGCGCGGTCGGATCATATCTCCTCCATGTTTGCTACGGGAAGGAATAGTCGGTCTATCGATTACTTATTTACTCAAGCCTACAAAATGTGATGTCCCTGACACTTTACATACCCGTAGTAAGCTTCAGATTTGGGACATGCGTTTCTTTAAATTTGTGTAGCCAGCAAGTTCTGATGTACTGGTTAACGTGCGCACCTTAAATACACTAAAGATGCAATGCCACAGCTACAAATAGATGAGCAAGTACTGAACATGGCTGCAGAATAGTTTGTTGCGTTATCTGTCCTCTATTTAATCTGATCCTACATTTACTGTAATCATAATTTGTGATCTGCATTTACTGTAATCATAATTTGTGATCCTGTTTGTCAGTATCTATTTTCATGGAGGTCAAGCAGTGTATCACCGTTTTTTCATTGATTGTAAACTTGTTGAAGGCATTATCCAGGAACTGGTTTTGTAGAAGGCATTATCAGTGCATTGTTTGACTGACAACATAATAATCTGTGACGACCTGGGAATAATGTGAGGTAGAATTGTAGGATTATGTACATGTCAGAGATGTCATAGACTGTTCACAGAACTGCTGGCAGTACTCTAACTTCATGTTATTTTACATCTAAAACTTGTTTCATTTCAATATATTATTAATAGTTAGATAGAAGTGGACTACAGAATAGTTTGTTCTTATTCCCTGATTCCCCCCCTTCCCTCTTCTTGTACATCTTTATGAGTGTAAAATACCATACTAAATGCCATAACATGATAGAAAATGCAATTAACTTATAAATAATGTACAAAATAATTCACTTCCATCAATATTCTATTTCATAACTAAGCCAGTAATGTGATTCAGGCCTGTTGTAATTAAGTTTGACAGCCTGGTGTCCTTGTGTCTTTCTGCTCAGAAAATGTTCATCCAATGAGTTATGCATCATCCTGACATTGCAGCATAGTTTTGAAGTAAGCAGTGCCTTTTGGTTTCGCTTTCGCACTCTGACAGTGTTTACTTCCGGTGTGCATGGGACAGAGTATGTTGTTTGATTATACTGATGTAGAGAATTGAGTTGTATGTGGTGAGTTTGAGGGTATTATACTGATGTAGTAAATGAGTTATATGTGGTAGGTTTGAGGGTATTATACTGATAGAGTGTTATATGTGGTATTGTTGAGGGTATTATACTATTGTGATATGTTTGAAGGTATTATACTGATGTAGTGAGTTGTATGTGGTAAGTTTGAGGGTATTATAACTGATGCAGATAGTGTGTTATATATGGTAAGTTTGAACATTTATGTTGTGTTGCAGAGACTGTGAATAATAGCTGATATTTCTGTCAGTTTTTGTCAGTGCCTGTTCCCACCTTCATGTACTGTACATATGAATTGCCATGTATTGATATTATGCAGCATTCTTGTTTCAACATGATGAGGCATTTAGATTAACTCTGATAGGAAATTATTCAGCAGTCATTTTCGCAGGTAATCACAGACTTTACCTGCTAAAGAAGATAGTCGCCACATATTTCAAACATTGACTTGCATTATGTTTGACCAGAATTTGAGGTATCTTTAGTTGAATTGGCTTTGTATGTTTAGTAATGGATATATTCCATTTTGCTAAATATGACATGTTACAAATACCCACTCCATTTCAAGACTCGCTATGGAAATGTCAACAACCTCAAATTGGCAGCTGTTGTCGTTGGGTATATTCATCTGAAGATATATGAAGTAGAAGAAGAAGAAATGTTACAAAAGATTCAACCATTGTGTAGCGGAAATAGTTGCATCCAAATGTCATTATCCGAAGAATAATTTTCTATTACTCATTAAAGGCAGCACTGGGATGTATATGCCTCTGAATGATAATACTTGTAGTTTTAGGAGATATTATTTCTTTGTTTGATTAACTCATCATTAACAGCATTTCCTCCAGTCTTCGACTTATTTGTATATTATAATGCTGAAGTTGTCATTATTGCAGACAGATTTTCAGAATCAATTTCAGTTTCACATATTTGTGACAGCATGTTCATTGCATAGCTATACATATTTTGTTAAATTTTGTACAGATAGAGTATGCGCTAATTTGATAAACTTCAGAGCTGTTGTAACACAGTAATCTCTCTGGTACATGATGCTGTTAATTTGTAGGCAAGTCATTGGTTTTAATTAGTAAGTGGCTGTGCAAATCTTGTAAGAAGCTAGTGCATGAGTACTAAGTCGTCAGTGCTGTATTATTACTCAATGCGATCATTTCTGAAATGCATGAATTTAAATACTTTGATCACTCTGTGCAACCTGCGCGTTATTTGAAGTGAGTTATTTCAAATTTCAGGTAGACAGTTTAATTTTACTCCATTGTAGCATGTCAGTCAAGAGATGGTCTTGTGTCAAATCAAGGGTACCTGTTTCTATTCCCCTTGCAATCATGTTTAAACTAAGTCATCATACCTTGTGAACTGGCTTACCCACCCAGTCTCCTTGTTTTTAAAATACTGTTGTTGAATATGAGAACCTGTGAACTGTGAACGTGTCTTCATGCATTTATGCTGTTTGTTTTTGGTTTGTTATAATAGTAAATAAAACAACCACACTCTTCAATTTGTTTAGATCTTTGATCTTTCATATGCTTGTCTGTGAGTGGGAGATGTGAGGAAAGTTAGATGTAAGTAAAAGATCACATTCTTGAAATAATTTCAAATCAACCAATAACCCATTTATAAGTCGTATGTCTTCTTTATGGCAGTGAAACCTGGACAACTTACTCACGCCAAGAGAAACGTTTAAACAGCTTTCATATGCGGTGTCTGCGAAGAATACTTGGTATTAAGTGGCAAGACAAAATCACAAATACTGAAGTATTGGAAAGATCAGGTTGTGTGACGGTGTATTCCATGCTCAGTCTTCGTAGACTTAGATAGATAGGACACGTTAGGAGGATGGATGATGGTAGAATACCAAAGGACATCTTTTTTGGTGAATTACAGACGGGTAGGAGATCTCAGGGTCGGCCTCTACTACGATACAAAGATGTGTGTAAGCGGGACATGATTGATACAGGCATTGATAATGCACATTGGGAGCACGTTGCCTCTGAACGTGTTGCATGGAGGGCAACTATCAGAAATGGAATAAAGACAAAGGAGAAAATGATTGCAGATAAAGCACACACAGAGCGTGAGAGACATAAGATGGTGCAAAATGGTGGAAATGACCATGTTTTCACATGCACCTACTGTGGGCAAACATTTGCAGCAAGAATTGGCCTGACCAGCCACACTCGCCACCGCCATGGATCGTAGTTATTAAGCCTTTTTGAAGCACAATGTACCAAACTATCGTCTGTCAAGACGGAAAGGTGCCAATTAAGTCGTAGCAGTAGCATGATGAAAATATCATCACTTGCTGTCAGCTGACCATCTTAATATCTCACAGGGCAAGAGACCTGTCTGGTGGTGTGCATCTCTTCTACAAGTTTATGACAGATATTTTGTATGGGTAGGTTCTCTCATTTTCAAGCTTTGCCTGGCTAATGGCTTGATTGACATACTCAGCAATTTAAATCGAAGGGAAAGGAGGAAATTAATTTATGCAATATCAGTTGGGGAACCTTTGTGAGGCCACTAAGACAGTTCATAAACAAACACAAATGGTGCTAGACTGTTCATAAATAAACACAAATGGTGCTATCTCAGTGGTTGGATATTAATTCTGTCTATATCCCATAGTTGTAAATTCATGTCTATGATAGACTAATGGAGACCCCCCCCCCCCTTTTTTTTAAAGTGTGTCTATTCAGTCATGCCTTGAATAAACTTGTTCTTGCAGCAAGGTGTCATCGTCATTTGAAGTGACAGGTTTTAATCCTGGTCAGTAACTATAGCTTTCAATTTTTATGTTGTCTAGTGAGTTATCTGGTCTCAACTTCCTTCTTCTACTTCTATGAACACCAATCAGTGCATGTGTGCTTGTTTATAATTTATGCAATGTTATACCCATTGAATACAAGATGGAGAGTGAACAGGAAACAAAACATTTAAACACATGTAAAGTAATGTCAGCTGAGTTGAGCTAAGAACCGACATCACTGCACTCAGGACATTCCCATACGCACTTGCATCCCCTTGTTCAACAGTCAGTGAAGAATCACACTATTAATCATTCCCAACGCTATCTGATTGAAAGTTCTCCAGGACTTCCCACTCAGTTTTGAGATTCTTCCAGAACCCCTGCCGATCCCCCGCAATATGCTTTCCACATATGGGTTCTCAATCTGTCTTATAGAAGAATGTTGAGAACACCAGGGTCAGATAAAAAAACGTAAAGATGATATCTTGAAAGAAGTTAACTCACAAATAATAGAACTGATTACTCGCATCAGAAGAGGGCAGTCAGCGTTTTTTAGGAGCATTGTAAAAGGGGGGAAGCTGGAGTGCAAGGGGAGAGTTGGCAGGGAGAAGAGGCCGAGGGATACCAAGGAGAGGCTATAGGACAGGCCAGTATCATGGGATGGTACGTACAAAGGTATCGGAAATAACTTGCTGCACACGAAACAGAAGACTGCGACAGACATGATGGCCAACGCCTGAACGCCATGGCTACAAAAAGCCGTGGCATGAGATCACTTGGGACATGATGAAATGATCAAAATGTATAGAATATTACAACTGATCTCAGAATAATAAAAAATGGTTAATGGAAACAAGTAGCAGAAATTAAAATGGGAACCAAAGTGGGTAATTATGAACAGATAAAGCTGGGAATAAGACAATTATTGCTTCGTCACCAGACCTCTTTGACACCTATAGTGGAATAATAGAGAGATAAAACATAGATCAGAAATTCGTGTTTGGGGTTATTAACATAAATAATCTGCATTTTGCAGGTGGCACGGTGTAGACAGCTAAAAACGCGAGATTTGCAGCAACTGCTGGACGTGTAGTAATCATCATCAAGTGCCGTGCCGACTAGTGTGGGAGATCATGCTTCTCTACATCTTGCTATCTCCAATGACATGTATCAGTTCGTGTGTTGGACTACATCTTGCTATCTCCAATGACATGTATCAGTTCGTGTGTTGGACTCCATTCTGTGCCATGACACAAGATTGTCAATAATTTTCTCTCGCTGTCTTCCTTTATCTCTCTTTCCACAAATCTGTCCAGTTTTAACGTGTTTGAGTTGTTTTTTTTTCTTCTCATAATGTGGCCACAAATTATGACTGCCTCTTTCTCATGTTTGTGGTCAGTTGTCTTTGCAACTTAGCCTCCCTCAAAATGTCCAGATTGCTCATATTTTCTGTTCAAGGAATTGTCAGAATTCTTTTTTAAGACCTCATCTTCAAAGGCTTCCAGTGGATATTTTCGCTTGTTTACTAATTGTCCAGGATTCGCGGTCGTATGTTTGAACTGGCTCTATATAACATGCATGAATTATTTTTCTAATTTTCAACGAGAAGGACTTATTGCGTAATATATTTTGCATGTCCTGTTTTGTTCTTTATCCATCTTCTTTAATATAATTGTAGTAATAGAGAATGCAAAATAGGATTTCATTGGATATAAAGAAAACAGTAACAACTATCATATTAAAGAAAAAGATAACACCAAAATGTAACATTACAATATCAAGTAACAGTGCTTAATCAAGTCAATAAACTCAAATATTTGGAAGCCATCCCGACATCAGATGGAAGATGCACGTCAGAGATTAAGAGCAGCATAGGCCCAGCTAGGGCTGCATGTAAAAAAGTGAAAAGTATCTTATGTAATAAATCACTGTCGCTGAATATAAGGCAGTCAACCTTGAATTGTGAACGAACAAACCTGGAGTGGCTTGGAGGCAGAGCGCACACGTAGTTTCTGAGATACATGTTGTGGATACCTTGGACAGCCAGAGTAGCTAACAATGACTGTCGGGAAGAGGTTAATGAAAGTAGAACATTATACATACATATTTAAGAACTAGACAACCAGTGTTTTTCGATTATATAATGAGAAGACAGCGGAGCGCATCGTGACAACTGGAAAAAAGCTGAAGCACAAGAGGCAGAGGCAGATGGAGAGCAATTATGCTTGATGGTATAAAACGGTGGTAAGGGGATGCCTTCAATAAAACTGATTCAGAACACCAGGGACGAAATCTGTGAAGAGACATGAATGTCTCCGTCCCTTTGTTACCACATGATGATAATGTGTGACTGTATTGATATCTGCTGTATCCAGTGCTTAATTCACTCAACAAAGTTGAATACCCAAGACGACGTAAGCAAACCCGAAAACAACATTTCTAATCCTTACCTGGATTGTCACTCCTCATGTCACGCATGGGCGGGCTACAGGTAGCTATTTGCACAAACTAATATATCTCATTCTAAGCAACTAGCCCGTGTGTACGAATATTCCCTGCAGTTTGTACATGTTCATGACCTGTTGCGTGTATTGGCTTATTAAAAATTCGTCTGGAAACTGCGTCACAAGTTAAAGCACAGACGATACGTAAGACCTTAACGTTTCTGGTTGTCGCTTCAAGATACATAAGTGCGCAGGCTAATTTCCATTTATCTCTAAGGCTTCATGTGTTGGCGTTTGTTGGTTAAGGACATCAACAAGTGTCTAAGGATATGATGGTAATTTAGTAGAAATTTATTAATTATAAATGGTTGTTTGTGTACGACTAAGAAAACAGTGTTTGAGTGTAAAAAACTTCAGTTTGATTATTTATTAATGTGAACATATTAGAGATTGTCTTGTGGTAGTTGTCAGCAGACCTCAACAGTGTAGCGGTCTTTATGTAAGTCTGTGTGCCGTAACTAGCCCTGTTGTCAGCTCATTTCTAGAGCGTCGTATTGTTGACACGTTGACTAGGTGGTTAGAAAATGGCTCAACAGACATTCATACGGGCCAACCATTGTTGTATGTAGGTACACAGCGAATATGCTACAGTCAGGTAAGTGAATTATTTCTCACTAACGTTACATTTCTTCGAGCACGGGTGGTCAACCAGACACCTTATCAGGTCGCACCCACATATGTTCAGTCTACATCAATGGTCTAGGTGCAGTGAAAGCAGTTTACTTACCGGATTTCAGCCGCAGGTGATTTATAAGCAGGCCGCGTTGCGTTGATTTTCACAATAGTATGAGCTTCAGCCGTATAGAAAGCACTGGCAAACTACTGAACGTAACATTACATAGATAGTAACAGTAAAAAAATGATGGAGGTTAATTGAGACATCCTGTAAAATGACCCGTAACTTTATTAAGCATGTTCAGCAGTTTGTTAATTATGATATTGGTAGAAGAACGCGTTGTTTAACAGTGAGCAACCATATTTCTCACATTAAGCCACGGTTATTGTAATACCCGCCATCCTTTTCTGCTTTTGCCCTCTATCCTCCAATAGGGGCAGGGGAGGGATGGCCTCAACCAACTCACTGCAAAGCCCCACTCCACCCAACCCCATCTTCAGTCATCCCGTGCAATACCCGTCATGCCAGAGCGCTTTTGTTTTTGTTTTTTATAACATAGATGAAAACAAAACAAAACCTATCCTCTGTGCTTCCTGTTCTTCGTTCCTTTTTCGAGGGTAGTAGGTCACACCTAGTTGTGCATCCCCCAGGTTCAGTGTGTCGGACTTCCGCAGTGCAAGGTTTGCTTGCTATATATACAATATACTCTAAGATAACACTCTCGACAAACAGCGTTCATTTCTCAATCACGGCTCCCATTTTTAGCCTATACTATATACTCTATGATAAAACTCGACAAACAGCCTAAAATTGTTAAGCCATTAACAAAACCATTGCTTTGTTTCTTTTGTAGAGAATCACTTTCGTTCACACTCCGCTAATTCCGTAAGTGTCTCCACCGATAGATCAATTTCATTGTATGTGAGACATCCGCCTGATTAAAGTCATTATACTCGTTGTAAACGTGAATCATAGTTGAGACTGTATCCTGCGGCAGTTGACAATAGACCTCGAAATTATATGATCCTCACGTAAACCTGTGTGCTACGTTAGCCAGGTTGTCACCAGTATCTCTTCCCAGAGATCACTCACACTGCACACTTGGATAACTCCTTAAGTGTCTCTTCCCATAGATCACACACAGGAGGTGGGGGAGGCTGGTTCTGATTCGGTCCACCAACAACTTAGCAGGAGCGGATATATATATATATATATATATATATATATATATATATATATATATATATATATATATATATATATTATATATATATATATATATATATATATATATATAACAACCTTCCGGAAAACTACTCGGAAGATGTCCCGCCCTAGCACGCCCATGTGGAAGTATAAGGGCTTGCCAAATTTGCGAATGATGATCTTCCTGAAAATGCTATTTCCTTTGGGTGGGTAATACTATACTTAAAAATAAAACAGTATCGTTATAACCACGTAAACAGTATCGTTATAAGCATGTAAACAATATCGTTATAACTATGTAAACAGTATTGATATAACCATGTAATCAGTATCATTATAACCATGTAAAAAGTATCATTTTACACGCCTAAAGGCGCATAGGGCATATAGTGCCGGGCCCATATTTGTATAGACGTCGGTACTGCGTGGGTGACATGATCAGTATCAGGCCGACCATTGTAAACATTGTCGACCTGGCAGACCAAGTCAATTTAACTAGTAGACATCGTTACAGATTGGAACCTAAGACCACTTGGCTGGCATGCGATCGTTTACAACATCAGTGGAGTGGAGACACCTGGTAAAACACGGAAACTTAAACCGCCTCGGAAGTGACTTGCTCTGACCCAAACCAGCCCTTAAGTTTTTAAAGAGTTAAGACTCTCTGCCGCTGTAGCGAAGGGGTTTGCGAATGCGCATAGCAATCCGGCATGACGCGTTCAAAACACAGCTGCGGGAGATATGAAAGCAGACCGCTTTGCGATAGTTTTCATACAATGGCACGAGTGCCGGTCGTTTATAATGCAATGGCAAACTACTGAACGTACACCTGCCAAAAAATCACATATATCCCCCCCCCACCCCCCCCCCAAAAAAAAAAATATGCTGCGGTTGACTGCGACATCCTGTAAAGGATATAAACTAACTTGTAACTCTGCCTCTAACAAAACTGTCCCTCACTACACCAACAGTGTACAATCCATAAGGATTGTTTCAAATCTTATGTTTCAATCATTTAATTCAAATTTACTCAATGGTACCATAGAGTCAGTATTTCAGTGTTTGAAGCGGAACTCATCTTGGATCAGCCAAATAATCTCACCAGTGAAGGAATTACAGAATATCAACCTACAACATCCTGATTTCTATGTTCAGTCCCTCGACACGACAAGAGGCTTTTGCCTATTGAATGTGAAATACAAACCCGGTCTGTGGACGGCTTAGCGAATGCTTGAGCAAGCGATCCATTTTTACAGACGTCGCCAACGGTACAAATGCAGCAATAGTAGTTTTCTTTACTATTTCTTTTACAACAATAAGAAAGAGACAAACAGCTTTCTTCGGTCATGTGATGAGTACAGAGGCATTGGGGAACATCGTGACAACTGGAAAGATGGAGGGGAAGAGAGGAAGAGGCAGACCAAGAGAAATGATGCTGGACGGATTGAGACGGTGGCAAGGAGGAATAGCATCAGCAGAGTTGATCCAGAACACCAAAGACCGTGATCTGTGGAGAGCCATGAACAGCCTACGCCAGCTGTCAGGGCATTTGATGATTATGAGGATTATGTTTGGTCAGACGAGGGTTTGCATCACGCGCTCGTCGGCTGTTATGACAGGGGAAGACTGGTCATCTATCTCACCGTGCATCCATTCCTGCAAAATGTGATGAACCTAAAAGTTCACAGACCCATTTGCAGGTTCCTGTTTCGAGGACTTAACAATAACACACTTGGTAAACAAGATTCAGTGTTCAAGTATTAAACTGAGCAATCTATGAAAGGATTAAACTGAAAATATAAAAGATTAGATGTGTAGATAAGGATTAAGTGTACGGTTCGAAAAGTATTAAATGTATGGATATGAAGGATTACATGTGTAGAAGGAAAGATTTAGTATGTTAGTTAGTTAGTTAGTTAGTTGCGGTTCCAACTTCACGGCAACGGGTCATCCCCATGTTGCTCTGTTCCTGTACCAGTGAATATCATAAAATGCTCCTCACTGCCCCATGTGAACAATGGAATAGACAGGAGTATCGGCAAGCCAACAGCCCGCACAGATTTAGTATACAGTGTAAAAGTTTGAGTATATGGGTTTGGTTTATATGTAGGTAGGAAAAATTAAGTATACAGTTTCGACATTTTAAATGTATGGTCATGAAGGATTAAATATGTGGATAGGAAGGATTATAAATATGTTAACGAACATTATGTGCTAATTTAGAATGTGGAAACTACGGTTGTGGCCACGGCTGCAATTGCTAAAACATTGTGAACTTCAAAGAACATCTTACTAGGCCATAATTTTGTATGCTGTGAAATGCTGGGAACAACAACCACAATAGGTCATATCACATTTACATACTTTTGGGAGACAATAAGAACATCACAATACCGGATTTGCAAAGGCAAATCAGGTGCTGCGACAACTAGCGCCATTTACTTCTGTCACACAGAAAGATATCTGTAGGCACTAAAGCAAATCTCATCAGAGCAATTTTTTGGCCGACATTATGCTACCATTGTCAAACATGGACGTTTACTGCAAGTTCGAGTAATTTGTGCAAAATCATAAGAAAGAAATGCGATACCTTAGAAGAGCAGAAGTAATTTCTTGATCTAGAATTAGGAATGGGGAAATTAGACGAAGATTATGTATGAAACACGTCATTAAAGAACCACAGATTAAATGGTTTGGCCACCTCACACGAATGCCCTGTGACCATCTGCCACAAAGAGCCACACTGAAGAAATTTAATGTATACAGACCACATACAAGATAAAGTGGTGAGTATCCAGAACAAACTTCGAGAAATGAATACCATCTCACAAACAGAATTAGAAGAGCTCATGACTGATTGTTACATCTTCCACAATATTTCAAGGTGAAGTGTTTGAAGTTTCAAGTCATTAACTTTGAATTTAATGGAGGAAGAGAACAAGAAGAAGTTGATGATGTTGTGCCATTGGTTCTTCACAATCTGAAATGCGGTGGCCAGTCTCCATTTGTTCATTAAGCTAACGATAGTAGATATTGATGCATGTAACTGTGGAGTTGGCAAAATGACAGCTAAACATCGGTTGCGAGTATCCTATGTACGCAGAACAGAGATTAATGTTTTGGCCTACATTCGCTGCCGCTTAATTCGAGGACACAATGTATCGAGATGCTCTATTTGAATGCAGCTTTCATTAATATATTTAGGCTGACACATGTTCATGTTTGTAGAAGAAGATGATGAAGAGGGATTGGAGTATGATTGGTAATAGAAATCACAGCTCTTTTTTTTTTCCAGATAGCTTATGTCAACCCACAGATTCCCAGAAAAAAACACTGGAATTAAATATGGGCCATGGGTCCTATATTTTTACTTCACTTCGACTTGTCGAGTCCCCTCTGCTTGTGCTCGAGTCTGCTCTGTTTGTCTTCGAATCTGCACTGTTTGTTCTCCTCGGTTTGTCCTACAGTCTCCTCTGTTTGTGGCATGTGGCTACGATAAATGTTTCGTAAATTTGACTATATATTTGATCCCCCGTTTACAAAGTATACAAAATTAGTTGGATGCCATTTACAGGACGACGCATCAACTCTAAACTTGTTGGGGAATATTTGAGATGTTCTGACTCTATATTTGATCCCCCGTTTACAAAGTATACAAAATTAGTTGGATGCCATTTACAGGACGTCGCATCAACTCTAAACTTGTTGGGGGATGTTTGAGATGTTCTGAGAGATACCAACGTGTGCGTACTAAGTGATTCAATGAGCATGATTCGGAAGGTCGAAGCTGGATCTGTACGTAAACAGTGGACTGAGTCGCTGCGGAAGTCTGTTGTCCGTAAACTCACCTTCATCTTCATCCCGGGACATGCGGGAGTCGAGAGAAATGAACGAGCTGATAAACTGGCTGGCTCTGCACCCCCTGCAGATTGCCAGCCCATGGATCGTGCCGATGTTATTGACGTCCTTAAAAATTATGTCGAGAGCAGAGGACTTTTACGTCAGTGAATCCACATAACGTGGTTTCTGAGGAAAATGCAAGAATACCATGGACAGACAGAAAAACCAATGACCAAGTACTACAGGAGACAAATGAAAGTCGTAAATTGATTAGAGAAATTAGACGTAGACAGTCAAAATTTTTTGGACATGTTATGAGAAGAAATGGATTGGACAGCTGGCAAGATCGAAGGGAACAGACCAAGAGGAAGACCGAGAGGAAAATACCCGGATGGCTTGGCCACATGGCATGGACGAGACAGGAACACTGATCTGATCCACGACGCTGGTGATCGAGTGAAATGGCGAGTCATGACCGCCCACGCATTCCGGCATAGCACATGATTGATTGATTGAATCCACATCGCTGTCCAGGATGAAAGACTTGGGAGTAAGAATTGGCACGGCCAGACACGAGAGGTACATCGGGAAAACGAGGCGCCTCGTTAACCAACACAGAACTAGCACTATTAGCCACCGAACGACTGATGCATATGCTGGGGGTGGACCTGAGAACCTATGGACCTGTCCGGAGTGCAATGAAGATACCCCAACTGATAACTGATAATTGGTAACTGAGATGTTCTATACAATTTTACATTCAGCTGTTTGCCATTGGTTTCTGAACGATCGACGCCCGTACCATTTTAAACAATCAATGCAAGGCAATCTGCTTCCAGATCAAGACGACCTACTTCCAAATCGCGTGCAACTGAATTTCGAGCCCGGAACGTGAGATATACTTCCTCTGCGACACGGACGTCGATGTGGTTTAGGTATTGAGAATTAATTATTGGAAAGTGTACAAGTGTGACTTCAAATCATGGCCAAATTGGATGTCTAGTTATGAGCAATACCTGGGTTTTTAATGTCTCGAACGATACATTAATTTATTTAACATGTTATATAAACGTTCAATGCTGTCCATAAAGGAAAGGTTCAGTGTGCACTTATTGAAAGTAGTATACGTATTGCACTTAACATTGACTGATTCACTTGCGGTCATTAGGGTTTAGTTTAACGAGCTATTTAAAGATTGTCCTGAAATCGTTCAACTGTGGCAAGGTTTGCCGTGGGCCACAGTTTATTGAAACCCGCGTTAGCCAGACTATCTGTGACACTACACCGGTAACTAGTTCGAAGGTGTGACAGGTGTGCTTGATTTGACGGGGATATTATTTATTCTATTCAATCAATCAAATGCCGTCTCCACAAAGAAGGTTAGTTTCACTGAATCTTCAATACTTTACGTCTCCTCCATTGGTGGTGCACTCATAAAGTTGCAGTGATTCATCTGTCTCTTGATGTTAACTTGTCACTTGTATTATTATCTGCACCACGTTTCATTCCACTGCATTTTTACGACATCATTCAAGATCTGAACATCGAAGAAAACCGACTCGTAAACACCATCCTGTTCGGAGACTGAAATACTTTAACACAGTGGATCTTAACCTTTTATTTTTTGCGCATGCACCCCTTCACCATATGTTCAGAATGTCACCCCCCCCCCCCCCATTTTCGTAGTTCCTCCTTATAAATTCCCCCACCCCTACACAGTATACGTAAAAATGGGAGCTAAATTTAATAACACATGGCTAGACGTCTATATAAAACGTGATTTGAGGATCTACTTACGTTATAAAACGAATTTCAGAAGGGCGAGAAGTACAGAACCGTAAAGTATGGAGGGAAAAACGATATTAAATAATCGGTTCTTGTATTAACGCAATCTTGAAATAATCTTGGATTCCCCACCGGTTGAGAACCACTGCTTTAGCACATTAATCGTTACAGTGGATTGGAAAGAACGGTGATGGCAGCATGGTTCCTGGGAGAAAAGACAGGGGTCCACCAGTAGGAAGGACGTTGCAGACACCTTGAGCCAAGAAAAATTTTTCAAACAGAAGACATGGCAAGATTTCGAGAATCGTGTTGGCGGGCATTGATGATAACATGGCAAGATTTCGAGAATCGTGTTGGCGGGCATTGATGATAACGACGCTTTGTAGACGACACTCACCACTACACTACGATGATATCATGAGAGTGACGTCATGTGGTTAGCATATTTAATTGACCCTACATTATTTATTTCATTATTATTTTTCATTCCAGCTTCTTTGGGATCTCGGCATTTGTTTGCTTTCCTTTCTCAAACATGAACTACAAGATTGTACGTTTCTAGAATCTATATTATATTCAGTTTCAAATTCGTTTGGTCTGGATTAGTTTTGGACAAGGATTCCTTTAATTGCACACGAATATCTTCATGACTGCTCCGGTCTCTTTGATTAACAAAACAACAGATTATGTGTGACACTAGTTTGAGAAATAAGACAACACATTACGTGTGACTCTAGTTTGATAAATAAAACAACATATTACGTGTGACTTTAGTTTGAGAAATAAGAGAATACATTACGCGTGACTCTAGGTTGAGAAGTAAGACAACAGATTATGTGTGACACTAGTTTGATAAATAAGACAACAGATTATGTGTGACACTAGTTTGATAAATAAGACAACAGATTATGTGTGACACTAGTTTGAGAAATAAGACAACAGATTATGTGTGACTCTAGTTTGATAAATAAGACAACAGATTATGTGTGGCTTTAGTTTTATAAAAAAAATATATATAAAACAAATACTGAAGTATTGGAAAGATCAGGTTGCGTGACAGTTTATTCCATGCTCAGTCTTCGTAGACTTAGATGGATAGGACATCTTAGGAGGATGGATGATGGTAGAATACCAAAGGATATCTTTTTTGGTGAATTACAGATGGGTAAGAGATCTCAGGGTCGGCCTCTACTACGATACAAAGATGTGTGTAAGCGGGACATGATTGATACAGGCATTGATAATGCACATTGGGAGCAGTCGCCGCTGAACGTGTTTGCATGGAGGGCAAATATCAGAAATGGAATAAAGTCAAAGGAGAAAATTATTGCAGAAAAGTCACACACCAAGCGTTTGAGACGTAAGATGGTGCATGATGGTGGAAATGACCACGTGTTCACATGCACCCACTGTGAACGGACATTTACAGCGCAAATTGGCCTTATCAGTCACACTCGCTACCGCCATAGGTAAAAGTTATTATGCCTTTTTAAAGCACAAACTATCGTCTGTCAAGACGGCAAGGTGCCAATGAATGAAAAAAGTTTTATAAATAAGAGAACACATTATGTGTGACTCTAGTTTGAGAAATAAGACAACAGATTATGTGTGACACTAGTTTGATAAATAAGACAACATATTATGTGTGACTCTAGTTTGAGAAATAAGACAACAGATTATGTGTGACACTAGTTTGAGAAATAAGACAACAGATTATGTGTGACACTAGTTTGAGAAATAAGACAACATATTATGTGTGACACTAGTTTGATAAATAAGACAACAGATTATGTGTGACACTAGTTTGAGAAATAAGACAACAGATTATGTGTGACACTAGTTTGAGAAATAAGACAACAGATTATGTGTGACACTAGTTTGAGAAATAAGACAACAGATTATGTGTGACACTAGTTTGAGAAATAAGACAACAGATTATGTGTGACACTAGTTTGAGAAATAAGACAACAGATTATGTGTGACACTAGTTTGATAAATAAGACAACAGATTATGTGTGACACTAGTTTGATAAATAAGACAACATATTATGTGTGACACTAGTTTGAGAATAAGACAACAGATTATGTGTGACACTATTTGAGAAATAAGACAACAGATTATGTGTGACACTAGTTTGAGAAATAAGACAACAGATTATGTGTGACACTAGTTTGATAAATAAGACAACAGATTAAGGTGTGACACTAGTTTGATAAATAGACAACAGATTATGTGTGACACTAGTTTTGAGAAATAAGACAACGATTATGTGTGACACTAGTTTGATAAATAAGACAACATATTATGTGTGACACTAGTTGATAAATAAGACAACAGATTATGTGTGACACTAGTTTGAGAAATAAGACAACAGATTATGTGTGACACTAGTTTGATAAATAAGACAACAGATTATGTGTGACACTAGTTTGAGAAATAAGACAACAGATTATGTGTGACACTAGTTTGATAAATAAGACCACAGATTATGTGTGACACTAGTTTGATAATAAGACAACAGATTATGTGTGACACTAGTTTTTGAGAAAATAAGACAACATATTATGTGTGACACTAGTTTGATAATAAGACAACAGATTATGTGTGACACTAGTTTGATAAATAAGACAACAGATTATGTGTGACACTAGTTTGATAAATAAGACAACAGATTATGTGTGACACTAGTTTGATAAATAAGACAACAGATTATGTGTGACACTAGTTTGATAAATAAGACAACAGATTATGTGTGACACTAGTTTGATAAATAAGACAACACATTATGTGTGACACTAGTTTGAGAAATAAGACAACATATTATGTGTGACACTAGTTTGATAAATAAGACAACAGTTATGTGTGACACTAGTTTGAGAAGTAAGACGACAGATTATGTGTGACACTAGTTTGAGAAATAAGACAACAGATTATGTGTGCACTAGTTTTGAGAATAAGACACAGATTATGTGTGACACTAGTTTTGAGAAATAAGACAACAGATTATGTGTGACACTAGTTTGATAAATAAGAAACAGATTATGTGTGACACTAGTTTGATAAATAAGACAACATATTATTGTACACTAGTTTGATAAATAAGACAACATATTATGTGTGACTCTAGTTTGAGAAATAAGACAACAGATTATGTGTGACACTAGTTTGATAAATAAGACAACAGATTATGTGTGACACTAGTTTGAGAAATAAGACAACAGATTATGTGTGACACTAGTTTGAGAAATAAGACAACAGATTATGTGTGACACTAGTTTGAGAAATAAGACAACAGATTATGTGTGACTCTAGTTTGAGAAATAATCAACAGATTATGTGTGACACTAGTTTGAGAAATAAGACAACATATTATGTGTGACACTAGTTTGAGAAATAAGACAACAGATTATGTGTGACTCTAGTTTTGAAATAAGACAACATATTATGTGTGACACTAGTTTGATAATAAGACCACAGATTATGTGTGACACTAGTTTGAGAAATAAGACAACATATTATGTGTGACACTAGTTTGATAAATAAGACAACAGATTATGTGTGACACTAGTTTGAGAAATAAGACAACAGATTATGTGTGACACTAGTTTGAGAAATAAGACAACATATTATGTGTGACACTAGTTTGATAAATAAGACCACAGATTATGTGTGACACTAGTTTGATAAATAAGACAACAGATTATGTGTGACACTAGTTTGAGAAATAAGACAACATATTATGTGTGACACTAGTTTGATAAATAAGACAACAGATTATGTTGACACTAGTTTGGAAATAAGACAACAGATTATGTGTGACACTAGTTTGATAAATAGACAACAGATTATGTGTGACACTAGTTGATAAATAAGACAACAGATTATGTGTGACAACTAGTTTTGATAATAAGACAACTATTATGTGTGACACTAGTTTGATAAATAGACAACAGATTATGTGTGACTCTAGTTTGAGAAATAAGACAACAGATTATGTGTGACACTAGTTGAGAAATAAGACACGATTATGTGTGACACTAGTTTGATAATAAGACCACAGATTATGTGTGACACTAGTTTGAGTAATAAGACAACAGATTATGTGTGACTCTAGTTTGATAAATAAGACAACAGATTATGTGTGGCTTTAGTTTTATAAATAAGAGAACACATTATGTGTGACTCTAGTTTGAGAAATTAGACAACAGATTATGTGTGACACTAGTTTGAGAATAAGACAACAGATTATGTGTGACACTAGTTTGAGAAATAAGACAACAGATTATGTGTGACACTAGTTTGAGAAATAAGACAACAATTTTGTGACACTAGTTTGAGAATAAGACAACAGATTATGTGTGACACTAGTTTGAGAATAAGACAACAGATTATGTGTTCACACTAGTTTGAGAATAAGACAACAGATTATGTGTGACACTAGTTTGAGAATAAGACAACCAGATTATGTGTGACACTAGTTTGAGAAATACAGACAACAGATTATGTGTGACACTAGTTTGAGAAATAAGACAACAGATTATGTGTGACACTAAGTTTGAGAATAGACAACAATTATGTGTGACACTAGTTGAGAATAAGACAACAGATTATGTGTGACACTAGTTTGAGAAATAAGACAACAGATTATGTGTGACACTAGTTTGAGAAATAAGACAACAGATTATGTGTGACACTAGTTTGAGAAATAAGACAACAGATTATGTGTGACACTAGTTTGAGAAATAAGACAACAGATTATGTGTGACTCTAGTTTAATAAATAAGACAATCTATTTTGTGTGACTCTAGTTTGAGAGCCGATCTCCGTGGCCAAGGAATTTCGGACGCCGTTTGTGATCCCGCATACCCGCGTTCGAAACACATCTACACGCGATTTGGCAGCAGACCACGTTTGCGCTGTTTAAAAAAAAACGAAATGGTATGGATGTCAGTCGTTCAGAAAGCAATGGCAAACTACTGAACGTAAACTTGCCAACAAAAATGCTGGTGTTGACTGCAAACGTCCTTAAAGGATATGCATCTAACTTTAAAAAAAAACAACAACACTAGTTTAAGAAATAAGATAAGACATTATGTGTGACTTTAGTTTGAGAAATGAGACAACACATTATGTGTGACTTTAGTTTGATAGATTAGATAACACATTATGTCTAACACTAGTTTCAGAAATAAGACGACACATAAATTTGATTTTTTTTAAAAAAGTCAACAGATTATCTATGACGTTAATCTGAAAGACAAGATAAGAGATTATCTATGACGTTAATCTGAACGACAAGTCAACATAACGTTAGCCTGAACAACAAGATAAGAGATTATCTATGACGTTAATCTGAACGACAAGATAACAGATTATATATGACGCTAGATAAAACTACTATGATAAAACTACTATGGAGAAAGAAATATATGTTAATGAGGACAAATTGAAGGTGGTGGAAAATTTTGTTATCTTGGGTCATTGATTACCAACAACGGTGAGACGATGAAAGCAATTAAACGACGACTATCAGTTGCTCTTCAAAGACTAAAACAACTGAATAAATTATGGAATGGGACAGACAGAACTACAAAAATCAGATTTTTAAGAGCGTTCATCTTTCCCATTGCATCATACGCCTGGACTCTTACTAAACAAGCTGAACAGCGCATAAATGCTTTGAATATAAATGTTATAGACGAGTTCTAAGAATATCTTGGGTAAAGAAAAGAACAAATGCATCCATACTTCAAGAGCTGAATATTGAAGAAGGTTGGCCATTAAAGACGATAAAACAAAGAAAATTGAAATAATTTGGTCACTTGAAACGTCACGAAAGTTTGGAGAGAACAATAATGGAGGGGTATATGCCTGGGAAGAGAGGAAGAGGAAGGCCAAAGAGAAGATGGGTGCAGGATGTGGCGGATGATCTTCAGATGGGTGTATCGGACGCGGTACATCTTGCTTACGATCGAGAGGTTCGAAAGGTTGTTATGGGAGAGAGGTTCTGCAAAAGACATGCTACTGAATGAATGAATGAATGACGCTAGTAGGAACAATACGTGAACACATTAAGTAGAATGCTACATTGAAGCACTGAGAACACATATATGACGTTACTTTGAACGACGAAAGAACATATTATGTATGACGCTACTTTATTCTACGTGAGAACACACTATATACATGACATTACGTTGAACGACGAAAGAACATATTATGTATGACGCTACTTTATTCTACGTGAGAACACACTATATACCGTGACATTACGTTGAACGATTAAAGAACATATTATGTATGACGCTACTTTATTCTACGTGAGAACACACTATATACATGACATTACTTTGAACGACGAAAGAACATATTATGTATGACGCTACTTTATTCTACGTGAGAACACACTATATACGTGACATTACGTTGAACGATTAAAGAACATATTATGTATGACGCTACTTTATTCTACGTGAGAACGCACTATATACATGACATTACGTTGAACGACGAAAGAACATATTATGTATGACGGCTACTTTATTCTAGCGTGAGAACACACTATATACATGACATTACGTTGAACGATTAAAGAACATATTATGTATGACGCTACTTTATTCTACGTGAGAACACACTATATACATGACGTTACTTTGAACGACTAAAGAACATATTATGTATGACGCTACTTTATTCTACGTGAGAACACACTATATACGTGACATTACGTTGAACGACGAAAGAACATATTATGTATGACGCTACTTTATTCTACGTGAGAACACACTATATACATGACATTACGTTGAACGACGAAAGAACATATTATGTATGACGCTACTTTATTCTACGTGAGAACACACTATATACATGACATTACGTTGAACGATTAAAGAACATATTATGTATGACGCTACTTTATTCTACGTGAGAACACACTATATACATGACATTACGTTGAACGATTAAAGAACATATTATGTATGACGCTACTTTATTCTACGTGAGAACACACTATATACGTGACATTACTTTGAACGACGAAAGAACATATTATGTATGACGCTACTTTATTCTACGTGAGAACACACTATATACATGACATTACGTTGAACGATTAAAGAACATATTATGTATGACGCTACTTTATTCTACGTGAGAACACACTATATACATGACATTACGTTGAACGATTAAAGAACATATTATGTATGACGCTACTTTATTCTACGTGAGAATACACTATATACATGACATTACGTTGAACGATTAAAGAACATATTATGGATGACGCTACTTTATTCTACGTGAGAACACACTATATACGTGACATTACTTTGAACGACGAAAGAACATATTATGTATGACGCTACTTTATTCTACGTGAGAACACACTATATACATGACATTACTTTGAACGACGAAAGAACATATTATGTATGACGCTACTTTATTCTACGTGAGAACACACTATATACATGACATTACGTTGAACGATTAAAGAACATATTATGTATGACGCTACTTTATTCTACGTGAGAACACACTATATACATGACATTACGTTGAACGATTAAAGAACATATTATGTATGACGCTACTTTATTCTACGTGAGAACACACTATATACATGACATTACGTTGAACGACGAAAGAACATATTATGTATGACGCTACTTTATTCTACGTGAGAACACACTATATACGTGACATTACGTTGAACGATTAAAGAACATATTATGTATGACGCTACTTTATTCTACGTGAGAACACACTATATACATGACATTACTTTGAACGACGAAAGAACATATTATGTATGACGCTACTTATTCTACGTGAGAACACACTATATACGTGACATTACGTTGAACGATTAAAGAACATATTATGTATGACGCTACTTTATTCTACGTGAGAACGCACTATATACATGACATTACGTTGAACGACGAAAGAACATATTATGTATGACGCTACTTTATTCTACGTGAGAACACACTATATACATGACATTACGTTGAACGATTAAATAACATATTATGTATGACGCTACTTTATTCTACGTGAGAACACACTATATACATGACGTTACTTTGAACGACTAAAGAACATATTATGTATGACGCTACTTTATTCTACGTGAGAACACACTATATACGTGACATTACGTTGAACGACGAAAGAACATATTATGTATGACGCTACTTTATTCTACGTGAGAACACACTATATACATGACATTACGTTGAACGACGAAAGAACATATTATGTATGACGCTACTTTATTCTACGTGAGAACACCACTATATACATGACATTACGTTGAACGATTAAAGAACATATTATGTATGACGCTACTTTATTCTACGTGAGAACACACTATATACATGACATTACGTTGAACGATTAAAGAACATATTATGTATGACGCTACTTTATTCTACGTGAGAACACACTATATACGTGACATTACTTTGAACGACGAAAGAACATATTATGTATGACGCTACTTTATTCTACGTGAGAACACACTATATACATGACATTACGTTGAACGATTAAAGAACATATTATGTATGACGCTACTTTATTCTACGTGAGAACACACTATATACATGACATTACGTTGAACGATTAAAGAACATATTATGTATGACGCTACTTTATTCTACGTGAGAATACACTATATACATGACATTACGTTGAACGATTAAAGAACATATTATGGATGACGCTACTTTATTCTACGTGAGAACACACTATATACGTGACATTACTTTGAACGACGAAAGAACATATTATGTATGACGCTACTTTATTCTACGTGAGAACACACTATATACATGACATTACGTTGAACGACGAAAGAACATATTATGTATGACGCTACTTTATTCTACGTGAGAACACACTATATACATGACATTACGTTGAACGATTAAAGAACATATTATGTATGACGCTACTTTATTCTACGTGAGAACACACTATATACATGACATTA
>JACEFZ010007453.1:572500-582500 GCA_014155875.1 Cepaea nemoralis
AGTCAATATTTTAGTTCAACTGACTGTTGTGAATTGTATTCTTCAATATAGAATATTCAGCACATCATCATCATGTTGCATGACCTTTGCAAAGCTATGATCATATCACGACCCACCTCAAATATTCGCAATCATTTGGCTGATCTCCCGCATCATGCGTATTCATGCCGAGGATCTCTTCAACGTCCCAGAGCAACCGTAAAATTGGTCGATTGGTTCATCATCATGTTGCATGGCCTTTGCAAAACTATGATCTTATCACGACCCACCTCAAATATTCGCAATCCTGTGGCAGATCTCCCGCATCATGCGTTCTCATGCCGAGGATCTCTTCAATGTCCCAGAGCCACCGTAACATTGGTTGATTGGTTCTTCCCCGAACCATCCTTCCATTACTATTGGTTTATCCCCCCCCCCCTCCCCCCACAAAAGCTGTGCCTATAAATGTGGTCAAAATATTCCAGACAGTGTTGCCATTTTGACGCTTTTCGCATCAAATTTAGTGCTTTTTTTTTCAAGTCATTTAGTGCCAAAATTTTGAATTTAGCGCGGCCACGTGAATTTGCTGCTTCACAATTTTTTGGGGTGCTTTTTTTTTTGGTGCTTTTTTGGGGTGGGTAAAAATTACTTTAAAAATCATTTTGGGAACACTAAAAAGCCGAATTTGAACTGAAGCGAGGGAGTAAAACTGTCTTAGTACATTACCGCGCAATATTCAAGTAATTTAACTCCCTTTAATACGATTTAGTTGAAGTGAGTGACTGCAACGCGCAGGCAATATGCAATGCGTTAAAAGATTGTTTAAACAAGAATGGACTTGAGTTGCAAAGACTAGTTGCACTCGGCACTGACAATGCATCTGTCATGACAGGTGTAAACAATGGAGTATATACAAAATTAAAATCCGAAGTTCCTCATCTGGTACTAGTTAGGTGTGTATGTCATTCCCTTCAGCTGGCAGTGTCACAGGCTGCAGCTGCTTGTCTGCCCAGGAACATAGAGTTCATGATTAGAGAAACATATAACTGGTTTTCTCACTCAAGTCTTCGTCAAGCAAAGTACAGGGAGCTGTTTGCTTCAATAAATGATGGACAACATCCGCTGAAGGTTGTTCAATTAAGCCAGACACGATGGATGTCCTTTCAGTCTGCCATTGTTAGAATATTGCAGCAATGGGTCCAGCTCAGAACCCATTTTGATATGGCAAGACTCAACGAGCGCTGTTATACAACAGAACGTCTAAATTCTATGTTTAGCGACATTAAAAACTATGTGTATCTCATATTTCTCAAGCATTTTCTCGGAGAAGTTCAAAGTGTGGATAAGAAATTCGAAGCAGATATACAGGATCCAACAAAACTACTCAGCGATCTTGTCGAACTCACTGATTCTATCAGTTCAAAGATTGCTACTCCTGGGGGAAAAAAATAACAGAAAGTGATGCTATTCAAGATTAGTTAGATCCGAATCCCAATCTAGGTTATGAGTTTGAGAAAGAAATAGCAGGCTACCAGTTTCCTCATGAGAAAGAAATTCGTGGAAGGTGCATCCAGATTTTAATAGAGCTGTTAACACAGCTGCGTTTATGTTTGCCCGATAACGTTCGAGTGTTGCAGTTCATGTCATGTCTTAGTGGAAGTGAATGTCTACAACCAATGAAGCCCTGTATATTGGATCTTGCCAAAATGTTTGTAGAAGATGCAGCTACTCTCACCCGCATCGATTTCCAGTGGAGAAAATTTCATCATATGCCGTGGACACAGACCTCTGACATACTTGGAGTGTGAGCATTATAGCCTCATACAGGGATGCCACCGATGAAAATCCTTTCCAATATCTTACTGATTTAGCCTTAACTGTGCTTATTTTACCTCATTCTAATGCGGATGTGGAGCGTATTTTCAGTGAGATGGGAGTTATAAATTCAAAATTGCGGCACAGACTGAGCATCAAGAGTTTGACAGTTGTTTTGACTATTAGATATGGAATGAAAAGATATGGCAAATGCTGTCATGATTCAATCAATCAATCAGGTGCCGTCTCCGCAATGAGGGTTGGCTGCAATGGATCTCCAACACTGTCTGTCTCTCGCTCTGACTGTACATTCTGTCAGACTGATGCTCGTCCATCTCTTGTCTACCTCTTGCTCGCTTGCCCTCAACCTTGCCTTCCAGTATGGGTTTTATAAGAGTATCATGTCTTTTAACGTGGCCAAAATATTTCACTTCACTCCTCTTTATTTCTTTCATCAACTCTCTCTGTCATGATTATAAACTACCTAAGGATATTGTACGAAAAATTGGATCCAGGAGGCATATACACATTTCTTTCAATCATCATCATCATCATCATCATCATCATCATCATCATCATCATCATCATCATCATCATCATCATCATCATCATCATCATCATCATCATCATCATCATCATCATCATCGCAGGAGCAAACACAGCAGGAAATAGCTACAGAAACTGAAGAGGAGTTGTCTGACTGAGATTTGGCAGATCTGGAATAATCTTCATTCTAATATTCAGAGATAACAATAAATTATAATGTGCTAATTTATAACATTTTGAATGAATACCGCCAGTGCTTGTTTTAGTGCTTTCCCAAAAAATGTATTGCAATTTAGTGCTTTTTTGGCTCGAGAGTAGTTCTGATTGGATCTGGAATAAATTTCATTGTAATATGAAGTGATAATAATAAATTATAATGTGCTATACCTTGTTACTTTTGTAATTAAAACAGTTGGTGCTTTTATTTTGGTGCTTTCCCCCCAAAAAATTGGTGCTTTTTGGTGCTTTTTTGGGTCGATTTTGGTGCTTCTTCATCAAAAGGAGATGGCAACACTGATCCAGATCCCGACACGTGCTGTGTATGAGCGTTTTTGTTTTGTTTTTTGGATGTTCAAGTCTCACTGCGCGGATACACGTCTAATTCCTTAGATACACGTTTTATTGCCCGGATACACGTCTCATTGCCCGGATACACGTCTCATTGCTCGGATACACGTCTAATTGCTCGGATACATGTCTCATTACTCGGATACATGTCTTATTGCTCGGATACATGTCTCATTGCTCGGATACATGTCTCATTGCTAGGATAAACGTCTCATTGCTCGGATACACGTCTCATTGCTCGGATGCACGTCTCATTGCTTAGATACACGTTTCATTGCTCCGATACACGTCTCATTGCTTAGATACACGTCTCATTGCTCGGATACACGTCTAATTCCTTAGATACACGTTTTATTGCCCGGATACACGTCTCATTGCCCGGATACACGTCTCATTGCTTGGATACACGTCTAATTGCTCGGATACATGTCTCATTACTCGGATACATGTCTTATTGCTCGGATACATGTCTCATTGCTCGGATACATGTCTCATTGCTAGGATAAACGTCTCATTGCTCGGATACACGTCTCATTGCTCGGATGCACGTCTCATTGCTTAGATACACGTTTCATTGCTCCGATACACGTCTCATTGCTTAGATACACGTCTCATTGCTCGGATACACGTCTAATTACTTAGATACACGTTTCATTGCTCGGCTACATGTCTCATTGCTCGGATACCCATCTAATTGCTCGGATACATGTCTCATTGCTCTGAAACACTTCTCATTGCTCAGTTACACGTCTCATTACTCAGATACACAGCTCGTTGGTAAGATATTTATCTTCTTGCTCAGTCCGGATTATGTCTCAGCAGATCGCTGTGTGTCGATTTTTAAAATCCTCTTAGGATAGGTCATTCGGAAAAAAATGACAAAATACCGAACGTAAATCTGCTTTGTAAACCATAAAAATACAAATAATTCTGGGCTTAACTGCGACGTTCTGTGAAGTGACGTGCAAGTAACGTTTAAAAATGTGTGCATTGCATTCTGATCGGCCGAAACTCATTTTTGTTTGGGGGGGGGGGGGGGGGGGTTGCATATCCCTTACAGGACGTTGCAGTCAACACCAGCATTTATCAGCTGTTATTGATGTACTAGGCAAGTGTTAACGTTCAGTAGTTTGCCATTGCTTTCTGAACGACCGGCTAACATACCCCCGTAAGTTACCACTGCGGCGCGAACCGCTGCGGATTGTCGCATCTGCTGTTTTCCCCACGTGGATATACCGGATTACGAACAATGTCGCTTGTTCCTTGGCCAGGGAGACCGACACTCACACCATTGTAAAAATCAACATACATCGTTATGTTCCCATAACGTCTGTCGCTTACTTGGAACCCGGTATGTGGGTATTGTGAGTCTGTGATCACTACCCCGAGGCAACAGGCGTGGACAGCATAAAGGAGTTACCTGGACAGTTTGACAAGCATTTGTTGGGAAAAGATATTTTACCCCGCTTTCTTTCCCGCCCACAGTCAGTTCTGTTTAAATGGCTGGTGGTAGATTACAAGTGAACATGGAGGAGGGTTTTATAAACGTTAAGGATTTATGCATCAAGAGATGGCATACTGAGACATTAAAGAACACATTATCAATACGCACTATAAAAGAACCGCACAACATAACCAATAAAAAAAAATAGCTATAGATAGATAGATATCACTTGCTTGGGCATTTCTCTTCGAGCGACAACACCGCTGTGTTGAATCAATAAACCATTTTATTGCATTTCCTGTAGTGCTGAACTGAAGATCTTTATATTTCGTAACTGGTTGTTGGTTTCTGGTGTTTGAAAAACCTGGCAACATACAAATGGCATTTTCAGATGGGATGTTTGGTTGTTCTTATATGGTTATATTATTTTTTTTTTTCTTAAGAAAAACAATAGCGATGCGCAGATGTAGCCATACCGGGAAAACCTCAGGACAATATAATAAGGCACACTCTTGTCTGGAAACCACACGGCAAGCGAAATAGTGGGGGACCTAAACACACACGGAGAAGAGACTTACAGAGATGAATAATTTTGGGAGGAGATGGAGGGAGCTGCAGGAGATAGCAAAAGATAGGACGGTTCGACGTGGGTTGGTTGAGGGCCCCATGACTCTCCATGAGGAATAAAAGGCAGAGGAAATAGAACAGGAAGATCATAGCCCCCGTCTCGGATATGGCTGGCTTTCTTTATTTGCTGCCGCTTACTTCGTTATGTTTTAACCGCGACATCATACTATTAGGGGCGTTCATTTGAAACCCGTTTCAATGGCTTTATTACAAAAGCATGAAAGAAACATTAACAGGTGTGGTAGAATTAAACAAAGCATTCATTTTGAATGAATTATGCACCATGGGTTGGTCAGAAGAAGTCGCCGTAGGCATTCAGGCAAGGATTTCATTGCTTAGGTAGGCGGCTAATGCCGTCCGCAAAAACAAAAAGGATTGTGGTTGCTCACTGAACGAAGTGTTTACCACGTTCATTACATCTGCCTCTGTGTGAAATCGTTGCCTCTTGAGAGCTTTTTTTAGAGGTCCGAACAAATGAAAATTACATGGTGACAAATCAGGACTATAGGCTGGATGTTGGAGAATTTCCCACTTCTTCCTTGCTAATGCTTCCTGCACAATCTTTGCGACATGCGGACGAGCATTATCATGCAAAAAAATCAACCCGCGAGAAAGCATGCCGAGTCGTTTTTTCTTGATGGATTTTTGCAGCTTGTCTAGTGTTTGCAAGTAGTGGGTAGAATTGATTTTGACACCAGGTTCTTTACAGTCGGCCAACAATAACCATTCATGGTTTTAAAAAATGCCCTCAGCATAACCTTACCAGCGGAATCTTATAACTTGAATTATTTGACTTTTGGTGTTCCAGTATGCTTCCATTGCATGCTATCTCTTTTGCTGCTCGGCTCAAAATGGTGACCACATGATTCATCGCCTTCCACTATGCGGAAGAGAAATGCATCACCCTCCACTCTATAAATCAGCAAGTGGTTCAAACGCCATCCCATGCGTTCCTCTTTTTGGTGGTCGGTCAACATCCGTGGTACCCACTGTGAACACACCTTCCGATATTGCAGTTTCTTACGAACGACCTTTTGAATTGTCCCAATTGACACATTAACTTCTTTCGCTAGCGAACATATGCTTCGACAACGGTTCATCTTTGACTGCTGCATTCATTTTGGCGATGGATGTTTTTTCTTTCTGTTGCAACATATGCGCTTGACCCGATCGTCGAAGATCAGTGGTGAACTGACATCCTTTCCAAAACATTCTAGTCTGTCACTGTTGTCTTCGACACACATTTGTTACCGTACGCTGCCTGCATTCTTCGATGAATGTCCACTGGTAGACACCCTTCAAATGAAAGAAATTGAATCACCTCTTTTTTTTAGCTTCTTTGGATGGAGTTTGGATCAACCCGGCCATTTTCTCAACGGGCAGAAGCAGAACCTATGCATCATAGGACGATAAGCACGTGCTCTTTTATTCATTGGTCAGTACATACCACATGACTATGACATGATCATGTTCAACGTACGCAATTACGCGCGGTGCGAACAGATTTTAAATGAACGCCTCTTATACATCTGCTCCATTTAGCATCTATTAATTTGGTATGGCGATAGCACAACCGCCTACGAAGGTGGAGGTCCAAGATTTGCTTCTCTGTCAGAACCCCATGCCCCGGGAAGGTTAACCCGGTCAACAAATGCCCGCAGAAGTCGGATGTGTCGGCCTAACGGCGCAAGAACGCAGCTCTGCTGTAAACAGGCACAACGCAATCACGTCCGGAAAAAAACAACTCTGGATGAACGCAGAAGAAGAAGAAGACCCCATGCTGGCCCTGGGTCGACTTTTAAAAACATAATTTATTCAGTTATGCCAAACAATAATACCTCTACACCATAAAGTAGAAGAGGAAACACTAAATAAATGGAAGCAAAATATACACTTCAAGGCTATCCTCACCATTCATTTGGGGAAAAAACAAACCTACCTTTCAAAGCCATGTATTCTCCGCCACCTACCTCTGTTTGCTGTCTGCTATTTGAACTAGACGAGCCGGTTACGTGTGCTAATCCCCCCCTTCCCCCCCCCCCCCCAAATTACCCTAGCATATTCATAGAATTCACCCCTTCTGCGCCTAAAGGTGCTTTCCTTAGTATACATTCTTCTAGTCGTAATTCATTCTGTCCCCGACAAGTTTTGAAAAGTAACACTGAAATGACCGGGCTAAGTAATAACGTTCTGGGACTGCAGATGTTGAAGTAACAAGGACGGTATTAGTGAAAGTGGGCACCATAACTGTCTCTGAATGGCTTAGTGGCAAGAAAGCCGAGCTTGATTTTGAGGTTATATATTGTGTCATTGATCAATGTGTCGTAATGAAATGTTTGGTATAAAATGAGTTAATATAACCCATTGTGCTAGGCAAGTGTGCATAAACTATTATTTACCACAGACTACTGTATTATTATTTTAACTCGTTATGTCCAAAACACTATTCATTAAACGTAACAGCTCTATGGACAAGAAATAGTAAAGAAGAGTTTAGGGTGGGCGGAATCAATAATGAACTACGGTGATAATTGAAATGTCAACCTTATATTTAGTTTAATGGTTAGTGTACGTAATAGGCTTGTTTTTTCGACGTCTCTCACGTGTTAATGTTTTTCGACCGTTGTTCTTTTGAAAGTCAATATGCTCTATTCTTAGAATGTCGTGGAAGGAGAAGAAGATAAACATAGAAATTTTACCAGGCCTGATCAGAGACAAGAAAAAAACTGACCCACAAACAATATCATGTCTGGGTAACTAAAATAACTTGACCATGTTTAAAAATCACGGTGGCGGGGAGAGAACGGTGATGGAAGTCCTGGTTCACAGAAGAGAGAACGGTGATGGAAGTCCTGGTTCACAGAAGAAGAGAGAACGGTGATGGAAGTCCTGGTTCACAGAAGAAGAGAGAACGGTGATGGAAGTCCTGGTTCACAGAAGAAGAGAGAACGGTGATGGAAGTCCTGGTTCACAGAAGAAGAGAGAACGGTGATGGAAGTCCTGGTTCACAGAAGAAGACAGAGGAGTCGACCAGCACGAAGACAGACATAGAACATTGCAGACACTATGAGTATGAGGATGCAAGAGGTGGGAGAAATGACAAGAGATAGAGTTTTTCCCACCTGATCACCGAGATGAGATCGTCGCTCTGCAAAGGATCTGCTACATGAGAGATTATGTATGGATGTGTTGTGCTAAAGAATATATCAACTATTTTCATGTATATTAATCATTTCTGTGTCATCAGTATTTGTGCGTATCTGTAATTGTTCAAGTTTGGTGCATTTGTTATCTCCACGGTAATTTTAAATTTAAGACGAACTCTTTCTGTTTGCATACAACCGGCTGGAACTGCATAATTGCTAACGTCTCACTATACTTGAGGAATTATCTGTTGTTTGTCGGATATGGTATGCGAAATGTTTTTACTTTATAACGTTATGGCGGTAATTTTGCAGCTGTTGAGAATTCGACGAGGAGGGTGTTTTATAGCCTTTCGACTGCACTGGGATTAATGAAGACTGATAACCTCTCTTAACAATACACGTGACTGTGTGTTTTAAGTGTGTTCAGATTAAGTATTATTCATTTATTAACATCATATGATATAGAACTCTGCAGTATGACCTAATGAAATGGAAACAAATAGGTATTTTAAACTCCTGCGAGAAAAAACGTACTGAACATCACAACGTTGCACATACCTTACAAGGAGATCCACGTGTCACGAAATACAGGTGAAAAATCCGAAATCAGAAGCACTCAATAAATATAAAAAATGAATAATAAAATAAAATAAGATAAAATACACACGAACGCGTACAATACGACACACAGACGTTTCGATTCTCAGAATCTTTGTCAATGACAACACATATAGCTAACGACAAACGACAAAACACAAACACACGACCTATCACTTATAATGCACAACCTGATAATTACATGTGAGGCAGAAAATGTGACTTGGCCAGCTGCGAAAACGCTTGTGGCGCAGAATTGAAAATGGGTTGCCAAAAAGGATTTGAGTAGCCAAAAATATGTGAACAGTCTGCTATGAAAACATAGAAATGTGGGGACAATTAAGTCTAGATATCAGGGGGGGGGGGGGGACAGCACGGTAATAGGTAGTGTAAACAATTGGGGAAGATGCCACAAGTTATACTGTAGCGTCCACGACAGTATTAATTCCTGCCGGGTGGATGCATCCCAGATTGTTGATTAGCTGGCATTCAATTCTAAGTCTGACGCAGCTATTCGGAGAAGCAAGGGTTTTAATGCGGTGACACATGCATCGTCGGCTCCTATTATGGTTGGAGGAATTGAAATGGTTGGGGACAGGTTTGTCAGCGCCCTGATTGATGTCTCTGAGGTGTTCTCTAAAACGATCCGCAAGACGTCTGCCCGTTTGGCCAATGTATTTCATGTCACATCGTGTGCAGATGATAACATAAATCAGATTGCGGGATGTGCAGGTGAAAGAATCTTTCAAGGTGAAGGTGCCTCGGGGAAATGCAATTTCTGGTGTCTGAACAACGTATGGGCATGTCAGACAGTTCCTACGATGGCATTCGAAGGTGCCCACGGATGAAGTAACCGTGGGGAGGTGACTATGCACAAGGTGGTCTCTGAGGCTCTGGTTACGGCGGAAAATTACCCTGGGGCCATTTGAGAATACCTCACGAGTGGTAGGATCGGATTCCAAGATGGACCAGTGTCTCAAGAAAATGTGCTTGATGGCATAGGCATGTGGATGGAAGGTGAGGATAAGCTTGTGTTCATTGTTCTGAGGTCGCGTATGCTTGGCGAGGGACATTTCCCGCGAGACCTGGGTTATGCGACAGAAAGCTGTCGACAAGACGTCCTCTGGGTAGGACCGTCTGCGGAAAAAGTCCAGCATTTCGTGGGCTCTCTCGAGGAAGTCATTATCATCCTAACAGATGCGACGAAGGCGGAGTAGCTGGGAATATGGGATGGAATCTTTGCAGCTTTTGGGGTGGGATGAGCTGTACAGGAGGAAAC
>JACEFZ010007453.1:587500-616023 GCA_014155875.1 Cepaea nemoralis
TATAGAGCGCAATCATCAGCAAACAGCAGCTCTCTGACGGTGTCGCTGCTAGTTTTGGTTTTAGCTTTCAGCCTTCTGAGATTGAACAACTTTCCATCCATGCGGTAGTTGATGTCTATTCCAATGTCATTGTTCTCGAAGGCATTCGTCAGCATAGCTGAAAACATGAGACTGAACAGTGTTGGTGCCAGGACACATCCTTGCTTCATTCCATTGGTGACAGGAAAGGGCTCAGACATTTCACCATTTTCCTGTACTCTTGCCTGCATACCATCATGAAATAGCCGCACTATTTGGACAAACTTTCGTGGACAGTCAATTTTCGCCATAGTCTTCCACAGTCATTCTCTTCTGACTGTATCAAAAGTCTTGGTAAGGTCAATGAAAGTGGAGAACATTTCGGAGTTCTGTTCCTGACATTTCTCTTGCAGCTGCCTTGCAGCGAAAACCATGTCAACAGTTCCTCATTCTTTTCTGAAGCCACATTGACTCTCAGGAAGAAGACCTTGATCGAGATGGGCCGTGAGGCGATTGAGAAGATTTCTGGAGAGTATCTTCCCTGCAATTGAGAGCAAGGAGATGCCTCGGTGGTTGTCACAGGATTGGCAGTTTCCTTTACGTTTGTAAAGATGGACTATTGACGCGTCCTTGAAATCTTGGGGCATGGTCTCGTTCACCCATATGTTTGTAAAGACTTGATGAAGCTGCTTTATTAGAACCGGCCCACCTGCCTTGTATTTCTCTGCTGGGATGGAGTCAGAATCAGGCGCCTTGCCGCTGGAAAGTTGCTGGATGGCTTTGTTTACTTTCATTATGGTTGGCAGGTTATCAAGTGTATCATTAGTGGGACCTTGAGGAAGGCAGTTGACGGTTTCGTCATCGAAGAAGGAAGTTACATTTAAGATGATCCTGAAATGCTCTGCCCAGCGTTGAAGGATGTCTTTCTTATCGGTGACTAATGTTCTCCCATCTGCACTGAGGAGAGGATCTATGCCTGGTGATGTAGGACCAAAGACCGCTTTCAGTGAGTCGTATAAGTTTTTCATATCATGTCTGTCAAGAAAGCCTTGAATTTCATCAGCTTTGTAGCTCAGCCAGGAGTCCCGCATGTGCCGAAGTTTCTGCTGCACAGATCAGTTCAGTTCAGTCGCGGTTCCAACATCACAGCAATGGGTCGTCCCCATTATGCTCCGTTCCTGTGCCAATGAATATCGTACAAACTGTTCCTCACTGCCCCATGTGAAAAGTTAAAGGAATCTCAACACAAAAGTCCTCTACAAAAATACAGTTCGTCTTCGATGGCAACAGCAGTCATTAGAGACAAGGCAAAAAACCCGGTCACTTCTGCGTCACAACCAACCGCCATGCATACAGATATTTCTATATGTTGTTGTTCCGTTTCTAGATGTTTTCTAGCCAACTACGCCATTTTCCGAGCATGCAGTTCACATCACAACACCTCGGACAGATGTAAAAACATTTCACTATACATAATGCCGTCTCCAGAATGCCAAATCAACAGTCCTCCACGAAACATCGTCAAGTTCATCGTCAAAGGAAGCGGCAGTCAACCAGAAGACCAGCAGCCACACATTTTTACATAATGCACAAAAACCGGTCAATTCTGAGACATAGCCAGCCGCCATTGCTTTGAACATGCAGATCACGCTCCACAAACTCGGGCAGATTTAAAAGTACTTCACTCTAAATTCACAGCTCACAGTGTCGCGCCACGCACTAAACTCAGTAGCAGGGCGACGGAACCATAAACTTCCAGTCCAACATGAGGAAAATGCGAATGCAAACGGTGGCCACGAGCATAAACACTCCAGAGGTCTTAACAGTTTCACTGCCTATCCTCCATGTTCGTGACACTACTCTCCGAATATTATTGAAGGCATCTTTTTCATGCTGACTTCGGGTCATTCAAATATGCCTTGAGGAGAAGATGTTTCTCGGCCAGCAATTGGTTGATGTCTTCGGAATTTTCATCTAGTGATATAAATATATACTAGTCTTTATGCTTTCGTGGGGTTGGACCCAGGATTTCCATAGCAGTGTTGTAAATTATGTCCTTTAGGGCTCTCCATTCTGTTTCTGTATCCTGTTTAGCTGCAGCATTGGGCTTGAGGCGGTCTTCCAGCATATTTTAAAACGACAGCTACATTTTATGTTTTGCTGTCTAGGCGGTGACATTTTTTTTTTTTTTTGCAATTTTACCTCTTGAGGACGCCGTGGTTTTTTTATGTGGATTTTTATTTTCGAGATAATGAGACGATTGTCTGTCCAACATTCGGCACCACACATGGATTTTGTCACTCCAAATCTTGTCTGTCACTCCTCCTGACGATTACATAGTCAATGAGGTGCCAGTGTTTCGAGCGAGGGTGCATCTACGATATTCTATTTCTCGTGGGAAGACGGAAAATTGAGTTGGTGATCAGGAGATCGTGTTCGACACAGGTCTGAAGGAGGAGAAGTCCATTGCTGTTTCTTCTTCTTCTTTTTTTTTATTTTTTGACTTCGTACTTTCCAATGATGCCACTCCAAGAGGCGGTGTCCTTGCCTACTCTGGCATTGATCGCCGATTCCTCCGAAGTCAGAGAGTGTCTGCCTGTACGGCGAGGAACCACCAGTCTGCACACCAATAAGCCAGACATGGGACAACGGATACTCATGCAAACCTCAGGTCCTGTATGACATCACACTGATGTTGGACAACAGGATGTCTTCATCCGACATACAGGACTTCGCGTTGGAGCTCAAGCCAACGAACACAAGCAAGCAAGCAAGCACGTTTGTCTTCTTTGGGAACAGATGTTAATACATTGTGCAGGTCCTCATAGAATTTGTTTTTCACGTCATCTTTATTGATTATGGTTGGTGCGTAGACACTCACGATGGTTGCAAGCTTCTTTCCTTTCAGCAGGGGTAACTTGATGGTCATAAGCCTGTCATTTATTGCCTTCGGAAATTCAGCTAGTTTGCCAACCAGGACATAATAACTACAGTATATGTGACGGATATGGACTGATCCAATTCTCACGGTAAATGTTCGTTGATAATGGATGCGCGTGAACACATGGTCATTTCCACCTTCACGTACAATATGACGTCTCACACGCTCAGGTTGTGATCTATCTGCAGTCATTTCTCGTTTATCTTTATCGCATTCTTGTTCTTTTCCCTCCATGGAAGGCGATCAGCGGCGAATTACTCCCAAAGTACAGTACCAATGCCTGTATCATCATGTCCCTCTTGCACACATCTTTGTAACTATGCATTTAGAGCCCATGTAAAAGGAACAAATAAGTAAATATTCAGTGGAATTTTAAAGTATTTATTGCTCTTACTACTGGCCATTCATGTAATGTTAGAATAATAACCATAGCAGATAATGTAAATTCTTATTTTAATGATATATTTAAAAATGTAGAATCTATTTTAATTCTAGTATGACGTGAGAAGTTTGTCATTGTTTGTAGAATTTTCACAATCTTTGCGTGTTAATATTAATTTTCATGGTTAGTTATTTCCAGAGTTCGCGGCCCTGCAATGGAGTTAGTGCATGTATGTTGAGATCCTTGGTGTGAAACCGTCAGCGCGATGACGAAGATGCTCTTACTTGATATTTATTTTTTTACTAGAAGAATAATTAGTTTACCATTTTCTTTCGGACAGCAGCTTAAGAAACAATGTCCGTTATAAATCTTTTTGTTTTCTCAACTGGTGAAAATGAACAGGTAGAAATATACGTTGATAGCTACCGCCACGGACAGTACGCTTACTGGTGAGTCATTACGTAGAAGCTGCAGAGAGGTGGTTTTCTAGAAGAATGATGAAAACACCAGGGACAAAAGTAAGGATGTATATCTTGAAGACTTAATTCACAAAGATAACTGGCATCGCAACAAAACAGTTCACGTTCTTTGGGTACATCATGGGAAGGAAAAAAGCTGGCGTAGTTCGTGATAATAGGACAGTTGCAGGGGATGGGAGGCAGGGGGAGACTAAGAGAAAGCATGCTAGACAGTTTGGCGTCATCGTATGAAGGAACTTCTGTATAAATAAATGAATTGTAGTACACATGACAGATCAAATCTAGTTTGGAGGCAACAGATATGTGCTTAATGACATAGTGATTTAAAGGATCGTCTTCGTTGCACCAGGATTTTATTTTACGCCATATATTGTAGATCGATTTCTCTCTGCTCGCACAGAGCACCAACTCCGTAAGTCCGGCGACGACACCCCCCCCCCCCCCCCACCAGGGGTATCCGAAAAAAAAACTACACCCTGAACCAGAAGACGGAGTCCGAAAGCAAATCTACGAGCTTCTAAGAACAAAACAGGCGGCATAACCTCTTGGCCACGTGAACCTCTTATTCTCAGAAGAATTCTGCGAATAACTTGATCTGTCAGAGTAACTATAAGGATTGTCTAAGAATGCTGCGAATACCTTGAACTGTCAGAGTAACTATAAGGATTGTCTAAGAATGCTGCGAATACCTTGAACTGTCAGAGTAACTATAACGATTGTCTAAGAATTCTGCGAATAACTTGATCTGTCAGAGTAACTATAAGGATTGTCTAAGAATGCTACGAATACCTTGAACTGTCAGAGTAACTATAACGATTGTCTGAAAAAGGCTAATAAAATTACAACATTATATTCACGTTAGTTGCATATCCTTTACAGGACGTAGCATTCAATCCCAGCATTTTTTGGGCAAGTTTACGTTCAGTAGTTCGTCATTACTTTCTGAACGGCTGAGACTCATACCATATTATGAAAATCAACGCAAGGTGGTCTGTTAAAAATCGCCCACCGCTGTGTTTCTAAAGCGGTATGCGGTATTACGAATTTCGTCCGTAACCACCTGGCCATAAAGCTGATCACAGAGCTGTGTATTATTATATACATCAGCAAAACCAAGCAGCCAAATATTCTTTGATCATGTAATGAGAAGAGAAGCATTGGAAAAAGTCCTGACAACTGGGAAGATCAACAGTAGAAAAGATAGATAGAAGAGAAATATTGCTGGAAGGACTTAGACCTTGACATGGAGGGGTGTCATTTATTCATAATTAATCCAGAAAACCAAGAACAGAGATCTGTGAAGATGCACTCAGTTTGGCCAGGCACGTTGCTGATCAAATAATGATAACTGAAATACCTGAAAGCCATGGAGTAATCGCTCTATCTTAGGCTTAACCACATCCAACCTGCACTTGCTGGGCCGAATCACGACATGTTCACAAATATGTCTCTACGCGTATGTGAAGTACCACTGTCGGTATTCCACAGACAGCTCTTTTCTGAGTTTATATAGGGAAGGAAAGTTCTGCAACACAGCCCCCGAGAGATAATAATTTCATAACGGGTGGAGATGGAAGTCTCTACAACAGTCCTTTATTTCATACCGGGTGGAGATGGAAGTCTCTACAACAGTCCTTTATTTCATACCGGGTGGAGATGGAAGTCTCTACAACAGTCCTTTATTTCATACCGGGTGGAGATGGAAGTCTCTACAACAGTCCTTTATTTCATACCGGGTGGAGATGGAAGTCTCTACAACAGTCCTTTATTTCATACCGGGTGGAGATGGAAGTCTCTACAACAGTCCTTTATTTCATACCGGGTGGAGATGAAAGTCTCTACAACAGTCCTTTATTTCATATGGGATCGAGATGAAAGTCTCTACAACAGTCCTTTATTTCATACCGGGTGGAGATAAAAGTCTCTACAACAGTCCTTTATTTCATACCGGGTGGAGATGGAAGTCTCTACAACAGTCCTTTATTTCATATGGGATCGAGATGAAAGTCTCTACAACAGTCCTTTATTTCATACCGGGTGGAGATAAAAGTCTCTACAACAGTCCTTTATTTCATACCGGGTGGAGATGGAAGTCTCTACAACAGTCCTTTATTTCATACCGGGTGGAGATGAAAGTCTCTACAACAGTCCTTTATTTCATACCGGGTGGAGGTGAAAGTCTCTACAGCAGTCCTTTATTTCATACCGGGTGGAGATGAAAGTCTCTACAACAGTCCTTTATTTCATACCGGGTGGAGGTGAAAGTCTCTACAGCAGTCCTTTATTTCATACCGGGTGGAGATGGAAGTCTCTAAAACAGTCCTTTATTTCATACCGGGTGGAGGTGAAAGTCTCTACAACAGTCCTTTATTTCATACCGGGTGGAGATGAAAGTCTCTACAACAGTCCTTTATTTCATACCGGGTGGAGGTGAAAGTCTCTACAGCAGTCCTTTATTTCATACCGGGTGGAGGTGAAAGTCTCTACAGCAGTCCTTTATTTCATACCGGGTGGAGATGAAAGTCTCTACAACAGTCCTTTATTTCATACCGGGTGGAGGTGAAAGTCTCTACAGCAGTCCTTTATTTCATACCGGGTGGAGATGGAAGTCTCTACAACAGTCCTTTATTTCATACCGGGTGGAGATGAAAGTCTCTACAACAGTCCTTTATTTCATACCGGGTGGAGATGGAAGTCTCTACAACAGTCCTTTATTTCATACCGGGTGGAGGTGAAAGTCTCTACAACAGTCCTTTATTTCATACCGGGTGGAGATGGAAGTCTCTACAACAGTCCTTTATTTCATACCGGGTGGAGGTGAAAGTCTTTACAACAGTCCTTTATTTCATACCGGGTGGAGATGAAAGTCTCTACAACAGTCCTTTATTTCATACCGGGTGGAGGTGAAAGTCTCTACAGCAGTCCTTTATTTCATACCGGGTGGAGATGGAAGTCTCTACAGCAGTCCTTTATTTCATACCGGGTCGAGATGAAAGTCTCTACAACAGTCCTTTATTTCATATGGGATCGAGATGAAAGTCTCTACAGCAGTCCTTTATTTCATACCGGGTGGAGATGAAAGTCTCTACAGCAGTCCTTTATTTCATATGGGATCGAGATGAAAGTCTCTACAACAGTCCTTTATTTCATATGGGATCGAGATGAAAGTCTCTACGGCAGTCCTTTATTTCATACCGGGTCGAGATGAAAGTCTCTACAACAGTCCTATTAGGGGCTCAAACGATGTGAACACCAATGCATCGGACTTAAGAGCTGGATCCCAGTATTCACCAACTAGTCAAGCGACCGACCGACGAAACAACTAACCTGCAAACTAATCAACTAATTCACAAACACACCAACCAACCAACCAACCAACCAACCAACCAACCAACCAACCAACCAACCAACCAACCAGCCAGCTCATGTTGTAGGGGAAGAGAGACTGGATGACATATAGAGAAAACATACTAGGCAGTACTGGCACCTGGGCGTATTGACATACAAGTTTGTTACACTGGGCATAACAAGGCATGCTAACCTCTCCATAGCACAAAGCTTGGGCTGAATTGTAGAGACCATAAGTTTGCCCACGCAGCATGATCCCTCTCTCGGCCTGCCTAGTTTACTCCAGAGACCATAAGTTTGCCCACGCAGCATGATCCCTCTCTCGGCCTGCCTAGTTTACTTCAGAGACCATATGTTTGCCCACGCAGCATGATCCCTCTCTCGGCCTGCCTAGTTTACTCCAGAGACCATAAGTTTGCCCACGCAGCATGATCCCTCTCTCGGCCTGCCTAGTTTACTTCAGAGACCATATGTTTGCCCACGCAGCATGATCCCTCTCTCGGCCTGCCTAGTTTACTCCAGAGACCATAAGTTTGCCCACGCAGCATGATCCCTCTCTCGGCCTGCCTAGTTTACTCCAGAGACCATAAGTTTGCCCACGCAGCATGATCCCTCTCTCGGCCTGCCTAGTTTACTCCAGAGACCATAAGTTTGCCCACGCAGCATGATCCCTCTCTCGGCCTGCCTAGTTTACTCCAGAGACCATAAGTTTGCCCACGCAGCATGATCCCTCTCTCGGCCTGCCTAGTTTACTCCAGAGACCATAAGTTTGCCCACGCAGCATGATCCCTCTCTCGGCCTGCCTAGTTTACTCCAGAGACCATAAGTTTGCCCACGCAGCATGATCCCTCTCTCGGCCTGCCTAGTTTACTCCAGAGACCATAAGTTTGCCCACGCAGCATGATCCCTCTCTCGGCCTGCCTAGTTTACTCCAGAGACCATAAGTTTGCCCACGCAGCATGATCCCTCTCTCGGCCTGCCTAGTTTACTTCAGAGACCATAAGTTTGCCCACGCAGCATGATCCCTCTCTCGGCCTGCCTAGTTTACTTCAGAGACCATAAGTTTGCCCACGCAGCATGATCCCTCTCTCGGCCTGCCTAGTTTACTTCAGAGACCATAAGTTTGCCCACGCAGCATGATCCCTCTCTCGGCCTGCCTAGTTTACTTCAGAGACCATAAGTTTGCCCACGCAGCATGATCCCTCTCTCGGCCTGCCTAGTTTACTTCAGAGACCATAAGTTTGCCCACGCAGCATGATCCCTCTCTCGGCCTGCCTAGTTTACTCCAGAGACCATATGTTTGCCCACGCAGCATGATCCCTCTCTCGGCCTGCCTAGTTTACTTCAGAGACCATAAGTTTGCCCACGCAGCATGATCCCTCTCTCGGCCTGCCTAGTTTACTCCAGAGACCATATGTTTGCCCACGCAGCATGATCCCTCTCTCGGCCTGCCTAGTTTACTTCAGAGACCATAAGTTTGCCCACGCAGCGTGATCCCTCTCTCGGCCTGCCTAGTTTACTTCAGAGACCATAAGTTTGCCCACGCAGCGTGATCCCTCTCTCGGCCTGCCTAGTTTACTTCAGAGACCATAAGTTTGCCCACGCAGCATGATCCCTCTCTCGGCCTGCCTAGTTTACTCCAGAGACCATAAGTTTGCCCACGCAGCATGATCCCTCTCTCGGCCTGCCTAGTTTACTCCAGAGACCATAAGTTTGCCCACGCAGCATGATCCCTCTCTCGGCCTGCCTAGTTTACTCCAGAGACCATAAGTTTGCCCACGCAGCATGATCCCTCTCTCGGCCTGCCTAGTTTACTCCAGAGACCATAAGTTTGCCCACGCAGCATGATCCCTCTCTCGGCCTGCCTAGTTTACTCCAGAGACCATAAGTTTGCCCACGCAGCATGATCCCTCTCTCGGCCTGCCTAGTTTACTCCAGAGACCATAGTTTGCCCACGCAGCATGATCCCTCTCTCGGCCTGCCTAGTTTACTCCAGAGACCATAAGTTTGCCCACGCAGCATGATCCCTCTCTCGGCCTGCCTAGTTTACTCCAGAGACCATAAGTTTGCCCACGCAGCATGATCCCTTCTCCGGCCTGCCTAGTTTACTCCAGAGACCATAAGTTTGCCCACGCAGCATGATCCCTCTCTCGGCCTGCCTAGTTTACTCCAGAGACCATAAGTTTGCCCACGCAGCATGATCCCTCTCTCGGCCTGCCTAGTTTACTCCAGAGACCATAAGTTTGCCCACGCAGCATGATCCCTCTCTCGGCCTGCCTAGTTTACTCCAGAGACCATAAGTTTGCCCACGCAGCATGATCCCTCTCTCGGCCTGCCTAGTTTACTCCAGAGACCATAAGTTTGCCCACGCAGCATGATCCCTCTCTCGGCCTGCCTAGTTTACTCCAGAGACCATATGTTTGCCCACGCAGCATGATCCCTCCTCTCGGCCTGCCTAGTTTACTCCAGAGACCATAAGTTTGCCCACGCAGCATGATCCCTCTCTCGGCCTGCCTAGTTTACTCCAGAGACCATAAGTTTGCCAACGCAGCATGATCCCTCTCTCGGCCTGCCTAGTTTACTCCAGAGACCATAAGTTTGCCCACGCAGCATGATCCCTCTCTCGGCCTGCCTAGTTTACTCCAGAGACCATATGTTTGCCCACGCAGCATGATCCCTCTCTCGGCCTGCCTAGTTTACTCCAGAGACCATAAGTTTGCCCACGCAGCATGATCCCTCTCTCGGCCTGCCTAGTTTACTCCAGAGACCATAAGTTTGCCCACGCAGCATGATCCCTCTCTCGGCCTGCCTAGTTTACTCCAGAGACCATATGTTTGCCCACGCAGCATGATCCCTCTCTCGGCCTGCCTAGTTTACTCCAGAGACCATAAGTTTGCCCACGCAGCATGATCCCTCTCTCGGCCTGCCTAGTTTACTCCAGAGACCATAAGTTTGCCCACGCAGCATGATCCCTCTCTCGGCCTGCCTAGTTTACTCCAGAGACCATAAGTTTGCCCACGCAGCATGATCCCTCTCTCGGCCTGCCTAGTTTACTCCAGAGACCATAAGTTTGCCCACGCAGCATGATCCCTCTCTCGGCCTGCCTAGTTTACTCCAGAGACCATATTTTTGCCCACGCAGCATGATCCCTCTCTCGGCCTGCCTAGTTTACTTCAGAGACCATGTGTTTGCCCACGCAGCATGATCCCTCTCTCGGCCTGCCTAGTTTACTTCAGAGACCATGTGTTTGCCCACGCAGCATGATCCCTCTCTCGGCCTGCCTAGTTTACTTCAGAGACCATATGGTTTGCCCACGCAGCATGATCCCTCTCTCGGCCTGCCTAGTTTACTTCAGAGACCATATGTTTGCCCACGCAGCATGATCCCTCTCTCGGCCTGCCTAGTTTACTTCAGAGACCATATGTTTGCCCACGCAGCATGATCCCTCTCTCGGCCTGCCTAGTTTACTTCAGAGACCATGTGTTTGCCCACGCAGCATGATCCCTCTCTCGGCCTGCCTAGTTTACTCCAGAGACCATAAGTTTGCCCACGCAGCATGATCCCTCTCTCGGCCTGCCTAGTTTACTTCAGAGACTATGTGTTTGCCCACGCAGCATGATCCCTCTCTCGGCCTGCCTAGTTTACTCCAGAGACCATAAGTTTGCCCACGCAGCATGATCCCTCTCTCGGCCTGCCTAGTTTACTCCAGAGACCATGTGTTTGCCCACGCAGCATGATCCCTCTCTCGGCCTGCCTAGTTTACTCCAGAGACCATGTGTTTGCCCACGCAGCATGATCCCTCTCTCGGCCTGCCTAGTTTACTCCAGAGACCATGTGTTTGCCCACGCAGCATGATCCCTCTCTCGGCCTGCCTAGTTTACTTCAGAGACCATGTGTTTGCCCACGCAGCATGATCCCTCTCTCGGCCTGCCTAGTTTACTCCAGAGACCATGTGTTTGCCCACGCAGCATGATCCCTCTCTCGGCCTGCCTAGTTTACTTCAGAGACCATGTGTTTGCCCACGCAGCATGATCCCTCTCTCGGCCTGCCTAGTTTACTCCAGAGACCATGTGTTTGCCCACGCAGCATGATCCCTCTCTCGGCCTGCCTAGTTTACTCCAGAGACCATGTGTTTGCCCACGCAGCGTGATCCCTCTCTCGGCCTGCCTAGTTTACTCCAGAGACCATAAGTTTGCCCACGCAGCATGATCCCTCTCTCGGCCTGCCTAGTTTACTCCAGAGACCATAAGTTTGCCCAGGCAGCATGATCCCTCTCTCGGCCTGCCTAGTTTACTCCAGAGACCACAAGTTTGCCCAGGCAGCATGATCCCTCTCTCGGCCTGCCTAGTTTACTCCAGAGACCACAAGTTTGCCCACGCAGCATGATCCCTCTCTCGGCCTGCCTAGTTTACTCCAGAGACCACAAGTTTGCCCACGCAGCATGATCCCTCTCTCGGCCTGCCTAGTTTACTCCAGAGACCACAAGTTTGCCCACGCAGCATGATCCCTCTCTCGGCCTGCCTAGTTTACTCCAGAGACCATAAGTTTGCCCACGCAGCATGATCCCTCTCTCGGCCTGCCTAGTTTACTCCAGAGACCATAAGTTTGCCCACGCAGCATGATCCCTCTCTCGGCCTGCCTAGTTTACTCCAGAGACCATAAGTTTGCCCACGCAGCATGATCCCTCTCTCGGCCTGCCTAGTTTACTCCAGAGACCATAAGTTTGCCCACGCAGCATGATCCCTCTCTCGGCCTGCCTAGTTTACTCCAGAGACCATAAGTTTGCCCAGGCAGCATGATCCCTCTCTCGGCCTGCCTAGTTTACTCCAGAGACCATAAGTTTGCCCAGGCAGCATGATCCCTCTCTCGGCCTGCCTAGTTTACTTCAGAGACCATATGTTTGCCCACGCAGCATGATCCCTCTCTCGGCCTGCCTAGTTTACTTCAGAGACCATGTGTTTGCCCACGCAGCATGATCCCTCTCTCGGCCTGCCTAGTTTACTTCAGAGACCATGTGTTTGCCCACGCAGCATGATCCCTCTCTCGGCCTGCCTAGTTTACTTCAGAGACCATATGTTTGCCCACGCAGCATGATCCCTCTCTCGGCCTGCCTAGTTTACTTCAGAGACCATATGTTTGCCCACGCAGCATGATCCCTCTCTCGGCCTGCCTAGTTTACTTCAGAGACCATATGTTTGCCCACGCAGCATGATCCCTCTCTCGGCCTGCCTAGTTTACTTCAGAGACCATATGTTTGCCCACGCAGCATGATCCCTCTCTCGGCCTGCCTAGTTTACTTCAGAGACCATATGTTTGCCCACGCAGCATGATCCCTCTCTCGGCCTGCCTAGTTTACTTCAGAGACCATGTGTTTGCCCACGCAGCATGATCCCTCTCTCGGCCTGCCTAGTTTACTCCAGAGACCATAAGTTTGCCCACGCAGCATGATCCCTCTCTCGGCCTGCCTAGTTTACTTCAGAGACTATGTGTTTGCCCACGCAGCATGATCCCTCTCTCGGCCTGCCTAGTTTACTCCAGAGACCATAAGTTTGCCCACGCAGCATGATCCCTCTCTCGGCCTGCCTAGTTTACTCCAGAGACCATGTGTTTGCCCACGCAGCATGATCCCTCTCTCGGCCTGCCTAGTTTACTCCAGAGACCATGTGTTTGCCCACGCAGCATGATCCCTCTCTCGGCCTGCCTAGTTTACTCCAGAGACCATGTGTTTGCCCACGCAGCATGATCCCTCTCTCGGCCTGCCTAGTTTACTTCAGAGACCATGTGTTTGCCCACGCAGCATGATCCCTCTCTCGGCCTGCCTAGTTTACCTCCAGAGACCATGTGTTTGCCCACGCAGCATGATCCCTCTCTCGGCCTGCCTAGTTTACTTCAGAGACCATGTGTTTGCCCACGCAGCATGATCCCTCTCTCGGCCTGCCTAGTTTACTCCAGAGACCATGTGTTTGCCCACGCAGCATGATCCCTCTCTCGGCCTGCCTAGTTTACTCCAGAGACCATGTGTTTGCCCACGCAGCGTGATCCCTCTCTCGGCCTGCCTAGTTTACTCCAGAGACCATAAGTTTGCCCACGCAGCATGATCCCTCTCTCGGCCTGCCTAGTTTACTCCAGAGACCATAAGTTTGCCCAGGCAGCATGATCCCTCTCTCGGCCTGCCTAGTTTACTCCAGAGACCACAATGTTTGCCCAGGCAGCATGATCCCTCTCTCGGCCTGCCTAGTTTACTCCAGAGACCACAATGTTTGCCCACGCAGCATGATCCCTCTCTCGGCCTGCCTAGTTTACTTCCAGAGACCACAAGTTTGCCCACGCAGCATGATCCCTCTCTCGGCCTGCCTAGTTTACTTCCAGAGACCACATGTTTGCCCACGCAGCATGATCCCTCTCTCGGCCTGCCTAGTTTACTCCAGAGACCATAAGTTTGCCCACGCAGCATGATCCCTCTCTCGGCCTGCCTAGTTTACTCCAGAGACCATAAGTTTGCCCACGCAGCATGATCCCTCTCTCGGCCTGCCTAGTTTACTCCAGAGACCATAAGTTTGCCCACGCAGCATGATCCCTCTCTCGGCCTGCCTAGTTTACTCCAGAGACCATAAGTTTGCCCACGCAGCATGATCCCTCTCTCGGCCTGCCTAGTTTACTCCAGAGACCATAAGTTTGCCCAGGCAGCATGATCCCTCTCTCGGCCTGCCTAGTTTACTCCAGAGACCACAAGTTTGCCCAGGCAGCATGATCCCTCTCTCGGCCTGCCTAGTTTACTTCAGAGACCATATGTTTGCCCACGCAGCATGATCCCTCTCTCGGCCTGCCTAGTTTACTTCAGAGACCATGTGTTTGCCCACGCAGCATGATCCCTCTCTCGGCCTGCCTAGTTTACTTCAGAGACCATGTGTTTGCCCACGCAGCATGATCCCTCTCTCGGCCTGCCTAGTTTACTTCAGAGACCATATGTTTGCCCACGCAGCATGATCCCTCTCTCGGCCTGCCTAGTTTACTTCAGAGACCATATGTTTGCCCACGCAGCATGATCCCTCTCTCGGCCTGCCTAGTTTACTTCAGAGACCATATGTTTGCCCACGCAGCATGATCCCTCTCTCGGCCTGCCTAGTTTACTTCAGAGGAAAGGTAACCCCAATACACCAACAAGACAAGTTGCAGAAGCTGCCGGACCATCAGAGCCTTTCTGTAACTGACCACCTGTCAGAGCTCGGTCCTAGACCAGTTGCCGATCAAGACTTAAAGCCTGGTCTGCCCTGCCATGAAATTTAGTCTTTAGATTGCATTTCTACGCACCAAAATCAGGCCTGTAATGTCTCAATTGTGCTTCTCCGCCCGAGTCCATTCGCACAATGTGGGGTGTCGAGTTTGGTGAGAGCCGCCCAACATTCAGCTCTAACAGAATACAGTTAGCAGGACATATATAAATATATGTACATAGGATGACTGTCAACACGGACACAGGTGGCTGTACACAGAGACCGACGTGACGCCCACGTGTATAACAAACAGATCCCGGAACAGGAAGCCGCTGTGGGGTGAAGTATTAGGACTATCACATTTCATAGACCCGAGTGCACAGTGGAATAAGTGGTCAGTCTTTCCTCCGCTGAGAGCTGACATCGAACCTTCTTCCCAGCGCTCCCATACCCAATGCAACGTAACGTCCTAACCTTTACACCAAACGCGTCCGCTCATATGGCGTCCACCGTGATAACTAAATTCACAGATATTGGTTGCGCTAGTTGAGGTAGGGTAAAGAGTTAGAGATATTTTGGCATATACTATAAAGATAAGCCGGATATTGTAATGTACTAATGTAACAGCTTCACAATTTCCCGACAAACCGAGTCGAGGGTCCGATAGGGAAGTTGGCCACCTTTGTTGATTTCACTGGTATGAGCGTGGGTCGTTCATAAATCAATGGCAAACTGCTGACCGTAAAAATTACCTAGTAATCACAAACAGCGAAACATGCTGTTGTTGACTGCGAGCTCCAGTAAAGGACATTCTGTTCTTGTTGTCTACCACTTATTCCGTTGGGCGTCTCGGGGGAGGAGTAAATGAAGTTCCAGCGCCTAGGACTAGAGCCTTTCCTCCAATTTCCTCCATCCCTCCGAAGTCGGAGAGTGCTGCCTGCACGGCGAAGAACCACCAGTCTGCACACCAATAAGCCAGACATGGGACAACGGATGCTCACGCAAACCTCAGGTCCTGTATGACATCACACTGATGTTGGACAACAGGATGCCTCCATCCGATATACAGGACTTCAGGCTGGAGATCACAGCCAGCGAACGCAAGCAAGCAAGCAAGCTATTTCTTCCCTGATTCACGAGTAGTATTGTATAGGATCAAGTAAATTTCCTACTGGTTTGCTAGACCTGTCATAGGAGCCTTACCTACTTGACACTGTTATATCTTGATACAATCACCATGTCACACGGATGTGTTCTGCAATTCACATTACTCCGCTGTTAAAGGACATGCATTGGCATCTTACCGTCTTGACAGATAGTTTGTTACATTGTGCTTCAAAAAAGACATAATAATTACAACCCATGGTGGTAGCGAATGTGACTGATTAAACCAATTCGCGCTGTAAATGTTCGTCCACAATGGATACATGTAAACACATGGTCATTTCCACCATCACGCACCATCTTACGTCTCTCACGTTCGGCGTGTGAACTATCTGCAATCGTTTTCTCCGTTTTCTTTATTCAATTTCTGATCTTTGCCTTCAATGCAACACGTTCAGTGGCGACTTGCTTCCAATGTGCAATATCAATGCCTTTATCAATCATGTCCCACTTACACACATCTTTGTATAGTAGAAGAGGCTATACAAAAAAGACTAAAAACATAAAATGTTTAGTTTGCAGACTAATGACATATTTTTGTTTCAGACAACAGTATAACATCTTAAAATTACAGTAAATAAATATTATTTAGTTATATTTCTTTAGTTTCCTTTCTTGTTCATCCCGGAAGAGACATTAATTTTTCTGTAAGTTTTATAACGTTGTCACAAAACACACAGCACAATACTGTCTATTCTTAGAATGGAGCACCAATGAGGAAGCTGCAGCCCAAAAGTCAGCTGTCACATGATGTCTGCTTTATTGTTGGTGACAACAAGGTTAAGATTACTGCCCACAAGAACATATTGCAGAATGCCAGCAACGTTTTCCGGGATTTGCTTCAGGCGGGAGATGAAAACACAAGTGAATTTTATCTTCCAGGCATTCGAGCTGACGCATTTAGTGAACTTCTAAGGTAATGATAGTTTGTTTTTTGTTTTGTTATTTGGCGACAGTAAACATGCATTTGTTACGCACCAACTATAAAGGTGAATCAGTTAAAGAGGAATTTTGCAGAAACTGAAATCTACTATTATATATAGGCATAGGTAGAAACATTTAGGTTGCCATGGCGCCTGAAAACTTGTACATGGTATCTGAATTTTCAAGTTTTGTTAACCCATATTTGCTATATATATATATATAAAGAGTATCCTGGTTCTTCACAAAACAGCCTGGCTCATGAAGTATGTTTTTTTTTCTGTTTTCTACTCCTGAATATAGGAACTATAAGTAATCAAAAACATGACAATATCAACATTTGGATGGGTGACCTTAAGGTCAGGTAAACATTGGTTATGAAGAGATCATGGGGAAACGTGAGCTTTGCGTAATAAATGAAAAGGAGATTTATTTACCAATTTTTGGACAGCGATTAAATATGTCGTAGGAGGAAGTGCTTTTCCACACAAAGTAATGTGGACATCATCAGATCACAATTTAGAAAATCGAATTGATAATACATGTACAAAAATCAAATTGATCCTATATGTTTTAAAATCAAATTTATCATATATGCATTCGCACAACAACAACAACAAAACAAAAAAAAACAAAAAAAAAAAAAATTATTTATGACTTCTTCTTAAGCTGTTTATCCAATGAAAATCCAATGAAATTTCAAATTACTTATAGTTTTTATGAAGTTTGGAGACCATCTACATTCTGTGGCTTTTTCTTCTTCGACATCTTATAGTCATCTTATAGTCAAGTTCTGTAATTGTATTTTGAGACCCATAAGAGAAGCATAGAATAGTAACTGTCGTTTAAAACTGTCTTTTACTGCCTATAATACCTTGCGGTGTAGGACAGGGGGTATTGAACCTGAGGAATTAAGGTCGCCTGGCTAGTGCAGCATATAGTAACAATGTATGATAACATTCATGTCAGAACTGGCGAAAGTATATACATGATAAAGATGTATCGGTCAAGGAGGGATTGTGCAGGAAGCTAAAATGTACTATAGGCAAGGGTAGAGATAAAAAACACAACAAAAAAACACACACACACACCAATTTAAGGCCCCCCCCCCCCCCCCCCACCGACCCACTCACGCACATACACATACACACACAGACACACACAGACGGACACATACACACACATACATACATCATATTTTTCATTTAATATTAGAGAGAGAGAGAGAGAGAGAGACAGAGAGAGAGAGAGAGACAGAGAGAGAGAGAGAGAGAAGATCTCTACACTATCCAAATATGTTTAGAGGCAGGGATGTAGACTCACATCACCAACTAATGAAAAGTAAAATGAATTGGTAACTCAAGAGATATATTTTTTGTTACGTATCCCTTACGGGACGTTGCAGTCAACACCAGCATTTTCCAGCTGCTGTTGATGTACTAGGCAAGTGTTCCGTTCAGTAGTTTGCCATTGCTTTCTGAACGACCGGCTCCCATACCAGCACGTTATAACACAACGCGACACGGTCTGCTGCACAAATCGGTCGCAGCTGAGCTTCGAACGCCTGGTACCCGGCTAACGAACCGCGTTCGCAAGCCTTTAGCCACGGAGCCGGCAAAGATATATATATATATATAAAACTTATAAACAAAAGTCAATACGCGATAGGATGTCCCAGAAATAAAGAAACTAAGAAACATTTGATGGCCTCTAAAAATGTCAGGTCATGTAACAGTTTATAGAGATGGTGAGTACCGAAGGCAAGTATTTGGATTGAATCAATGTATGGAAAGCCTTTTGATAAGAAACGAAAATAAAATCATTAAGTATGCATATTATCTAAACATCTTGAACAAGCTGAAGGCATAAAACAGCTGATTTAAACAATAGCCACACCAGAGCTACTAAAGGCAGAGCTCATGAAAAATACACGACAGCTAGTGAAGAAGTTATAAAGCGGATGAGGCCGCGAAAAAAGACAATGTTTAGACGGCTCAGCATGAGAGGCAGAAAGGAAAAGGCACTGGGAAATTAGTGAAGTGAGTAGAAATTAAATCTAGTATCAAAGTGAGAATATTAACTCTATCATTAAATCACCACAGGTGTAGTGTTTAAAATTAGGAAGTTACTGAAGATTAAATGGCAAGACAAGATCCCGAACACTGAAGTCCTAGAAAGAGCGTCCATACCCAGTATCCACACTCTACTAATGAAGAATCAGATTCGCTGGGCTGGTCACTTGACTCGCATGCCAGATCACAGGCTCCCTAAACGAATTTTTTACGGCGAGTTGCGTTGTGGTAAACACTCCCAAGGCGGCCAGATGGAAAGCTTTAAAGACACTGAAAATCTCACTGAATGCTTATGGAATTCATCATGACACCTGGGAGACTGCAGCCAGAGACCGAAATTCGTGGCGAGCATCATTACGCAAGGGTGCAGTCACTTGTGAGGCAGCCAGGACTGCAAGAGCTGTGAAGAAAAGACAGAACAGAAAAACCACCGCAGAAAATTCTCCTCCAGAAATGTCAAGCATTCTTTGTCCACATTGTTAAAGAACATATCGAGCCAAAATAGGCCTCATCAGCCATCTTATAACTCACGGCTCCATACTTTCAATCCCACTGGATGATGTAAATGGTCATCATCATTCTTGATGGACAAACAACAGTGTTTAAAGCACGGTGAATGATTAAAACAATTACTAATAAACTACAGACATTCATTAACTGATGACTGCACAAAATTGTATGACAGAACCATTAATGCGAATGTTGATAATTTTGACAAGAATATAGGACCATATATTCTCATTAGATAACAAGTAACATGTCATTGTGTAAGGACTTATTAGGTTTAACATTTGTTCACAGGCACATTTACTGTGCGGATGAGCAGCTGAATGCCAACAATGTGATGAGTGTGCTTCAAGCTGCAGACTATTTCAAACTATCAGATCTGAAACAGACATGTCACTCATTCCTTCAGAAATGTCTTGAGGTAGGAAGTACTTTACTCTTAGAACCACGCAACATGTGCTGTGTGATTGACTTTTTTTTCCATGAATCCCAACTATCATATGATGTGTTCACTTACTTTCTATATTTGGTCAGATCTTACTTAGGTATTCTGGCTTCCCCAACGGCCACGTTCACTGTGTAAATTAATGATTACTTAATCACCTTCAGAATATCAAGGCCTGAATTTCTGCCTCCACAGTTGCCAGGTTTTGTTGGCAGCACCCTCTTCTCCAGTCTGATATATCTGCACAGACAGATTGTTAGTTCGACATATAAGAAGCTCATGGGCATTTACTCTCAGATCGGTGGGGGTGGGGAGTGGAGGTCGAAAGGATTGTAAAGTAAAACTGAGATGCTTTTACCTTGATAACAAGTAGTTTGGCTATGGAGATTATGGCATTAACTAAAGCAATAACATTGCTGCAGACACAGCCTTTCACCCAGGCATGCTGGTGACACAGCCTTTTACCCAGGCATGCTGGAGACACAGCCTTTCACCCAGGAATGCTGGTGACACAGCCTTTTACCCAGGCATGCTGGAGACACAGCCTTTCACCCAGGAATGCTGGTGACACAGCCTTTTACCCAGGCATGCTGGAGACACAGCCTTTCACCCAGGAATGCTTTCTCTGTTATTCAATCAGTATGCTCAGGGCGATCTAGATGGCCTGAGTTCAAAGAGTGTGGGTGGAGTCTCTGATCAGGTCTAGTTTATTAAAAAACCGTCAGCTTCATTTTCATGACAGGCTGCTCGGGTGTAAGAGGAAATGAACAAGCTGATAATTTTGTGAGCCTGGCTACTGAGGAAAGTGGATGAGAAATTGAATGGGCTGATATTGGGAATGCCATTAGAGGGGCAGGATGAATACACGTGATTCAGTGATGACTGAATCTATAACCTTGATCACACTGCAAGAGCATCAAGTCAAAAGTGGTGAAGCCAGACAAGATTTTCTTTCTTTTTTTTTTTTTGTAAAGGGGGCGGGGGAAGACGAAACCAAACTGATATTGTGAATGCCATTAGAGGGGCATGATGAATCAAACGTGATTCAGTGATGACTGTATCTATAACCTTGATCAGACTGCAAAAGCATCAAGTCAAAAGTGGTGAAGCCAGACAAGATTTGCTTTTTTAAAAAAAAAGGGGGGGGGGGGAGAATAACTCTATTAACATATAACTGGTATGGTCAGTGCTGCAGCCTGACAGAGATATTGAGGAGGTTATCCAAGTACTTATGGACTGAATGGGTTGATCTGCACTGAGCAAAATCTGATGACTAACTAACTGTATCTAGCCTCTTGTTAGTCAGGTCTAAGTCAGATACGACTGAGTTATGGTATGACAGTAGACGGTACAACCTGCTTTCTGTTAAAACCATATCTTGGGCGGCACTCAGATAACATGACATCCCACATTGTGCCAATGGCTTTCGGTCGGAGGAATGCAATTTGGAGGGTACAAACCTTATCCTGGTGCGAGGAAATGCAACCTAAAGACTATATGATATGGCAGGGCAGACTAGACCCTAAGCCGTGGTTGGCAACTGTTCTAGGATTGAAACTCCGACAAGCAAACAGTTAGAGCATTGCTTTGCTGATCCGGCAGCTTCTGCAGCTCTTGTTCCAGATGCATTGGTGTTACCTTTCCTCTGGAATATTTTTGGTAGATGCAGAGATAGAGGAATCAAGCTGCATGGGCAACTCATGGTCTTTGCAATTCAGCCCAGACTTTGTTCTACGGAGAAGTATAACTCTATCCCTGGTCTTACCGCGATGGCTTGTTGTTATTGTGCCTTTTTTGAAGTTGGATGCATAGGACTATCGTCTGTCAAGACATCAAAAGGTCGTAGTGAGCGTATTACGCATGTGAATATTAATATAAAACATTATAAATGAAAAATAACTGTTGTTTTATCAGAAAACCGTCTGCAAACCAAGTTTATAAGCGATGTAGTGATTTCGAAAATTATTAAATATAAACTTATGACAGGAAACTTTAGTTACTTATCACTATATATATATATTTATATTTAATTCGCATATCCTTTACAGGATATCGCTGTCAACAGCAGCATCTTTCAGCTGTCTGTTGATTTCTTGGCAAGATTACGCTCAGTAGTTTGCCATTGCCTTCTGAGCGGCAGGCTCAGTTATCCCGCAAGTCACCAGCGGGGGTAAAACAGCTCCCAGCTCTCGCCCGCTACGAGACTGAGTGATAAACGGGATTACGGAGAAAGTGTTGTAACCCCTCGGCCAGAGAGACCGGTCTATCACTATATACAAGTGTTAATTATTTCTGATCTGCGGATTAATGCACCTAATTGTTCTGAAATGATGTTGAGTTAAACGCATATTTATGTGAAAATTAAAAGGCGATGTATACTTGTTAAGTGAAACATATATCTATTTTAAAACAATGCATTCCCTTCGTGAATTCAAACACTCATTTATGAGAACAGCAATCGTCAGTTAGTTCAAATATCGCTACACAAGTTTTGTAGAATTTGTTTAAATAAAACCTAAATATTAGTTGAATGAAACATAGTTATTTCTTCAATAAAACATGATATTTTTTTTAAAATTCGCATATCCTTTTGTTGTTGTAACCCCCTCGGCCAGAGAGACCGGCATTTATTTATTAAGTTACACACACACATATATATATATATATATATATATATTATATATATATATATATATATATATATATATATATATATATATATATATATATATATATATATATATCTGTGTGTGTGTGTGTGTGTGTCTGTCTGTCTGTCTGCGTGCGTGCGTGCGTGGCGTGCCTTGCGTGCGTGCGTGCGTGCGTGCGTCTGTCTGTCTGTCTGTCTGTCTGTCTGTCTTGTCTGTCTATCTGTCTGTCTGTCTGTCTGTCTGTCTGTCTGTCTGTCTGTGCGTGCGTGCGTGCGTGCGTGCGTGTGTGGTTTTTGTTTTGTTGTGAGTGAATCACATATATTTAAGTGAAACATGTATTTGTTAAATGAAGAATGTTTATTTGTTATGTGTAACATATGTGTATTTGTTTAAGTGAAACATATTATTAATTAATTGAAACAGTCATTTCTTAAGTAAAACATATATTTATTTTTTTAGTGAAAAATATATATTTGTTGACTGAAACATATTTATTTAAGTGAAACCTTTATTTGTTAAATTAAGAATGTTTATTTGTTAAATGAAACATATATTATTTGTTTAGGAAGAACATGCATTCGATTCACTCATTATGTACTAAACAACGCAGAATGTGTTCACCAGTGTTACCAATACAATTAAAACATCATTCCTTCTTAATCTATTCTATCCCATCAAATTACTATATCATCTCACTAAGTCCACGTTACTAGTTTAACTCCCTTCTGTCCCAGTTATTTTGACCCATCACGTTCCAGTAATTCATGTAAATATTTATGAACATATGCTTGTTAAGTTAAAGTAACCTTAGCCTGGGACATGGAGAGTTAAGTGCAACATAATTATTTCTTAAATGTAACATTTCTATTTGAAGTACTATCACTTTTACCCTCTAACTTTATGAAGAGAAATAAGGACAATATTTTATATTTGTACATTGTATGGCATGCACCTAAAATGTTTACCATTCTTCCAAACATAATAGGTCAACAATGCTTGCAATCTCTTGGCTGAGGCAAGACTCTTTGACTGTCTACCTGAAGAGAAACTGATCATCTCCTTCATTGGGCAGAACCTCAAGGATGTTCTGCAAACTAAAGGCATTGAGTGCTTATCTAGGAGTCTCCTGAATGAGGTTTGCTATATTTTAAAATTTGTTACGCATGTTTTCACACAGTCCTGAAAAAGGCTATATTTAGTTTGAGTTTATATTAAGTTTATATAGTTAGGTCTTAGTCAGATATGACTGAGCTACCGTATAACAGCAGACAGTACTACCTGCTTTCTGTTAGCGCCGAATGTTGGGTGACGCTCACCAAACTTAACACCCAACATTGTGCCAACGGCTTCGGGCAGAGAAATGCAGTTGCGAGGGGACGAGCCTTACCATATAATCAGAAAAAGATTGGTCATAGCAAAGCAAAAGTTAAACAACATAAAATGTGACACATCGCCAGGAAATACAAGCAACAGTTGTGCGAACGTGATATTTCCTATTAGAACATATGGATCTGAATTATAGATCGCATCCAAGTCACAAAAGAAGAAAATAAAGTCTTTTGATTCTTTGGATATCATAGATGAAGAAACAAAATAATACTAATATTCTACAAAATCTTAATATCGAAGAACATGTCTCCCAGAAACATCATTATTTCTCTGAAACTGAACTATATTAGGCCACCTTAGAAAGACAATAATCGAATACACATTTCCTGAAAGATGGACATTGGTTGACTAACACCAAGGCATTGTGGGCATGAAGCTCCATAAGAAGGAGAACTGGCAACAGATTTAGTCTTTCCAGCTGTCCGTAATGAAAGCAATACTCTGTAGAGGGTCTGTTACACGATGAGGGTTTTATTTATATTGTAGGAACAAATGTTACCAGATTTATAAGCTTTTTCTGGAGGGCAGAATGGCCGATTGAATAACAACGTTTGCGCTTAAACTTCCAGTGTGCTGATGCTGAGGTAGCTGGTTAAAATCCTACACCGGTCAGTTAGACTAAAATGTTGACTTCTCATCCTTGACTGAGGGGACGTAAATTACAAGTCACTTCAGAAATCAGAGTGGGTTACCATGATGGCAAGGAACACTGCTAACAGGGAAAGCCAATACACACGCAAACATCAGTCCAGTGCCCAAGAAGTAGTAGCAGCGTGTATGGACTATGCTTGAGTTCAAGGCGAGGCAACACAAAAGCAAACAAATAAACAAACGAAACAAATAAGCTATTTCTTTGGCTGTTAAGAAGTCATACATGTTTCTGCTCTGTATTTTCGTGTTCATTTTCAATTAACTGCTTTGTACGTTATTTGTGTTTACTTGATATATGGTGTCGTAATATTGTAAATGGACATCACCATTAGTAGGTGATTGATTTGTATGTTCAATGCTTTCTAAGGAGGGTTGATAAATATTATGATAACTGTCACCAAGTAGTGATATACCTGTAACGTCTTGTAATTCTCCATCATGTCTACATTCTTAATATTGCTTGTCTTTGCTACCACATGCAATAGTTATAGACAAACTCAAATGCCAGGTTTTAGCCATTCTCCCTCCTCCTTCTCTCTCTCTCTCTCTCTCTCTCTCTCTCTCTCTCTCTCTCTCTCTCTCTCTCTCTCGCTCTCTCTCACTCCCTGCCTGCCTGCCTGTCTGTCTGTCTGTCTGTCTGTCTGTCTCTACCACTTTCAATATCTGTCTATCTGTCTTTCTGTGTATTTCTGTCTCCTTCATTGCACATGTGTCTGTCAGTCTTTCAGCTTTTAACTCTTTCTCTCTATCTTTAGCTCACTCTCTTACTCACATGCTCACCAGATTGCCTCAGAAGCCATCACTGTGGTGACATCTAAACAAGGGCAGATGTTAACCTCAGGCCTCACACTCAGACAGCGCGTGATTGACACTGATTTCTGTGTTTCAGGTGCTGACACTGCCTGGGGCAGAGGTCAGGAGATCTTGATGAAGCAAGCTGCAGACAGATGGGCTAGGAGTCAGTGTGTGGAGAAGAGGCTGGACGTCAATGACAAAAACATCATGAACTCACTTCATGACTGCTACTATGTTGACAGAGACAATTCAGAAAGTCACAGGTGTGTATTTTTTGTTTGTTATATGTTTTAAAATTTAGTTGTTTGTAATGTAAATCCTCTGAAAATGTGACTTGATGTTCAATCATCTCGGCCTTAAAAAACCATACAGCTATCAGTATCACCTTTCCTTCTACATGCTTAAAAATCAGACGATGTGCAAGATTGATACTAGAACTTAACATGTGATGATCTAATGAAATTGTTGAAACATTGGTCAGATGAAAACGGATACTAGAATGTCACTTGTGTGGAGTAGCAATGCAACCATTGTAACAGTGGCAAGACTAGATTGATACTAGAATGTCACTTGTGTGGAGTAGCAATCCAACCATTGGAACAGTGGCAAGACTAGATTGATACTAGAATGTCACTTGTGTGGAGTAGCAATCCAACCATTGGAACAGTGGCAAGACTAGATTGATACTAGAATGTCACTTGTGTGGAGTAGCAATCCAATCATTGAAACAGTGGCAAGACTAGATTGATACTAGAATGTCACTTGTATGGAGTAGCAATCTAACCATTGGAACAGTGGCAAGACTACATTGATACTAGAATGTCATTTGTGTGGAGTAGCAATCCAACCATTGGAACAGTGGCAAGACTAGATTGATACTAGAATGTTACTTGTGTTGAGTAGCAATCCAACCACTGGAACAGTGGCAAGACTAGATTGATTCTAGAACTTCACATATAAAAGTGTTAAGAAAGGAAAGGTCCCTTTTACATTTAAAAATGCATTAGGCATATGGGCCTAGATGCATATTTTTATAAAATCAACGGGCACTAAGTGGGTGATGTGGTCAGTATCATGCCAGCTATCTCTACTTCCCAGGACATATCCTGGAACCCATTTTAGGCGGGGTCGACTGTGAGCCCTACGTAAATTTAAAAACAAATCTGAAACTGTCCTGATACGATTGAACCGAAGACCACCGGTATGACAGATAAGCGTCTAGTCACTAGGACTACTGTGACTCCCTTAGTTTCACGTATGCAGAGAGGCAATCCAAGCACAGGAGTGTTGACCTGGCTGGGACAACAGTCTGGAAATAAGTCGCTTTATAAAGAGATGCCCCAAGATCTTGATCAGTATAAAACTTAGTATTTGTCTTGCGTCCCTTACTGTTAAATAAAATTATATATTTAACTTTTAAATGTGATGTGTGCAAAAACTATTACATCGTTAATATCAAGTGTGTCTGTGTTGTACAGGCGCATGCTTGAATGAGAAAGACAGACTTGATCTACATCTTCGTCTTCTTGTCTCTACCCACATGTTGCCTTTCAGCGTCAAGTAACACAGAATGAACAAACTTTATCGACAACCGAGATAACAGAGATACTTAATGCCAGCTTTGCTATGTTCTTTATATATGATGGTATTCACAGCTTTAGATATTCCAAAGAATCATAATTTTGTGGAGGTTGCATCATTGCTTGTTCTATATCCATTTTAGACGCAACAGGCTTGAGCTGCGGATATTAAACATATAACGACTTGCCCAGTGACATTCAATTTTGAGTCTTTCCTCAGTTTTTCTGTTGTAAAATCAACCTCGTTAATTTGTGTATATAATTTCATATACATCTGGAGTAAGTACAAAGACAAGTAAGGACCATTTTACACACATACAGGCTTGTTGGGTATATGGTGCTGGCCCCGTGCTTGTATAGAACAATCTACAATCTACGGTGATGTGGTAATTATCACGGCGGTGTCTGTGCTTACCACGACATTTTCTGGTGGTCATTTTAATTAGAGCGGTCAGCGTGGCTGAGATGATTGTCACGCTCTAACTTTCACTTCTCACGACGATGTAGAGGGTTCGTTCCACACAGCGGTCAGTTTAACTTCAATGTCGAGTTCTCGTTCAGAAAGCAGTAGCAAACTACTGAACGTAAAATCGATCAGTATATCATAAACAGCCAATAGGGACTGGGGATGACAGCAACGTCCTGAACAGGACTTGCAATTTTATATGTTTTTTTTTAAATTTTAGGATGGATTGACTTGGAAGCGCCCCAAAAAATTCCGCCTCGGTGTGGATTTGAGCATGTGACCACTTAGCCTTAGAACCAGCGTTCAGGCCACTGCACTACTGCGTCCCCTATGTCCGGAGTGCTCAGTTGAAAGAAAACAAACGTTGAAAGAAAACAAGTAGAAATGTAATACTTCCCACGCAATTTAGGAAGATAATCATGTGAAAGTTGTGAAAGTAGGAAAATATCAGTGATGTCCCCTGATTACAAAATATAGAAAATGTTGGCGTAGTCGAACGGATAAGAGAGCACTGACTCTTAAACTTCCGATGCGCTGATGGCGAGATAGGTCGTTGAACCCCTATACCGGCATTAAGGTGAACATAAACGTTGACTTCTCGTTCAGAAAGCAATGGCAAACTATTTACATCTGTCGCAGGAACTTGGATGTTCAGCGCCCTACTTACACCATAAAAATTGCTCGCAAAGTCCTGCAAAGGACACGCAGAATTTTTATTTCGCAGTCTGAGGCTTCGTTATGTTTATTCAGAAATATAAGTGTGGAGTACTGTATAAGAATAAGTTTTAACTCCATTCAATGGTTATTAATAGTTTAAAATGTTAGCTGCATATCCTTTAAACGACGTCCCAGTCACTTCCAGCAGTTTTTGGCTGTTTGTGATTTCTTGGCAAGTTTACGTTCAGAATTTGTCATTCTAATCTGAACGGCCAACACTCATACTAGTTACTACTGTATGAAAATCAAAGCGAGGCGGTCTTCTGCCATATCACACGTAGCTGTGTTTCGAGCGCGGTTTGAGGGATTACCAAATGCATCAGAACCCCTTATTCACACAGCCGGCGGTAATTAATAAGCTTAAACAATTCCATTCAGCGTGGCTTGTCACTTGAAATTTTAATTCAGATAGTCATAATACAATTAAATGAGTGAAAATTGCCTAGGAAACTTTGATTTTGAAACCCTCGGTTTATAAAATTTTTTTGCATGTCTTTACTGGACTTCACAATAAAACCCCCTAAATTTTTGCTGTATGTGATTTTGTAGGCAAGTTTATTAAATTTCCCTTGCTTTCCTGAACGGGTGATGGTCATACCATTGTAAAATTAATGCAATGCATTTGCTTGCAATTCCATGAAGCTGATTTCTAACCTGGGATTCGGTATTTCGAAACTACATACACAACCCCTAATCACAGACACCCGGAATCTGTTTGATAACAGTTAACAGACTGTATCATGTGCACATAGACCACTAGTCTGAATCGATTTTTAAAAAAAA
>JACEFZ010007454.1:0-34126 GCA_014155875.1 Cepaea nemoralis
AAGCAGGGCCATAGTTGTCATCCAGGCTGTCCAGGAGCTGCACGGTGTATGGACATAGATACATTACGTACGTGTGTATATATGTGTGATGTATGTGTCAGGATGTATACATAACTTAACAGCGCATAAATAACTTTCACAATTACTTTCAACAGCTCACAAACAGTCCACAAACATCAACAGCCCATAAACAGTCGACAGACAACAATCCAAAAAGAGTCCACAGACATAACAATCCACAAACATCAACAGTTCACAAACAAACCACACCATTTCTTGAACAGTCCACAAATATCTTGAAATAGTTCAGTAATCTACCCAAATGTCCATATATTCCTTCCATTTGCTTCAATTATGATGTGTATCATCACCTATCTTGCTTGTAATCTCTCTCTCTCTCTCTCTCTCAGGAATGATTCAATCATGTGTGAATCATTACATCTATTGAAATCCATGTTAACAAGTGATATGTGTGTATGTGAGTGAAAGTGTGTTGTGTGCATGCATGTGAATGAGAGTGTGTGTGTAGGTGTACAGTTGAATTAGTTTTGTATTTCTAGAATGATAAGCATCTACAGTGGTAACACTCCGCCGATGAGCACACCAGGAAACTTCTGTTCATCAGAAAGAGTCCCCCTTGCCGAATGTTTCGGCATCTTTACCTTTTTGACACTCTCAGGGGGTGGACCTGTCCAGGTCATGACTCCCGGTGTTTTTCTCCCGTCTTGCACATCAACCTTCAAGACGTTTATTATCGTGCACTTCCCAAATCGACATTGCTAAGTGCATCTGCCCAGAAGCCATCCCACCTCTGAAGACGAACATGATCCCCTGATGCATTTACCAGTGTTATCACTGCACCACATCTGACCACGGGAAAGTCAGCTTCTTTACCCGGAGTTTGTCTCAGTCTTCACCTCCGCCTCTGTTGCTCCTATGACATTTGCTGAGTCGATACACACCGTATCCTGGAGAGCTATGACGTAGATTTTGTATTACCCAAAATGCCACCCAGACATGCCAAAGGAAAAACCCCTCACATATGAGGGAGCTTCAAATAAAACCTTAAAAGTGTGAAAAATTACAATAACCGTGTCTGGTAACCTGTCAATATTGTTGTTAAGGATGTCAAGAGTGTTAAGCATGTGACATCACTGCACAGATGAATGTGGTGATGTCACAAGGACAGTTTAAAGATGGTCGCCCCACTTTTGACATGCACCAAAGAGGAGCAATGCACTGTTGTCCGGTTTTTTTGATCAGTGAATGGGCGAATGGAGGTCCAGTATGGCGATGCATGCTTGTCAGTCCAGCAAGTTATGAGTGGCGTAGGAAGTTTCAAAACAGTGTGACTTCTGTGACAGACTGTTCACTGAGTAGTGACCCCATAGTGATTACGCACGTGACCAAGATAATTTGTTTCTGCCGGAATCCAAGCACTTTCGGCGCTGGAGGACTTGCATTGAATGCAGTGGTGACTACATAAAAAATGATATTTTTATGATATGAATTTTACTTTTTCAGAATATCATCATCAGTAAGTGCCATATTTTCGGTCTGTGGTGTTCTGGATCAACTATGCTGATGATATACCTCCATGCATCATCATTTATCTTGGTCGACCTCTGCCTCTTTTCCACTCAATCTTTCCAGTCGTCACGACATTCTCCAATGCCTCTCTTCTCATCACATGACTAAAGAAAGCGGTTTGTATTTTTCTTTTTGTTGTATATAATGGAAAGAATATATTTACAAATTAAAAAAAAATTTAGGTTTTCATTTGAAGCCTTTCGTAGTTAGAAAATTGTTCTGCACCTGTGTGATGGTGTGGGCAATTTGTGACAGCAGGTCGTGTGCACCGTACCGCAGCACAACACAAAATGTCCTGGGAGAACGAGGGTTCTCATCGAAATGTCGCAGACGCAAGGATAAGCTGCCGGTGAGGTAGTCAGCATTGTCTCTGATCAAACTGTCCAGGATCTGTGTGTAAAGAGCAAGTAAGTTACAACCATCATAACAGAACACAATACAAACTCATACACTTTATCGTACAACCAATCACAACAAGTCGGCATTGTCTCTGATCAAGCTGTCCAGGGATCTGTGTGTAAAGAGCAAGTAAATTACAACCAATCATAACAGAACACAATACAAACCATACACTTTATCGTACAGCCAATCACAACAAACACAATACAAAACTCCACACTATATCGTACAAAGACAATTGTCAGCTGAATATCTGAGTGGCACCTTGCCATCTTGACAGATGATAGTTCGTAAAATAGAGTTAATACTGCTCCATAACACAATGCCTGGCTTAATTTAGAGATCATGTGTTGCACAGCAGCACGATCCCTCTCTCGGCCTGCCTAGTTTACTCCACAGGAAAGGCACACCAATACGCCTGGAATAAGACAAGCTGCAGAAGCTGCCAGATCAGCAAAGCTCTAGCTTTCCACCTGTCGGAGCTTCCATAATAGACCATTGCTGACCAAGGTATTAAAAAGCAGGTAGTACCGTCTACCGTCATATGGTAGCGCAGTCATATCTGACTAAGACCATCTGAATACAGCAACACAAATAAAGTTTATGGTTGGTTGGATTCTGCATCTGTGTTCAAGGGGATCAGGCCTGGATAAAACACAAAATATGACTAAAAAGTTCAACGAATGGAACAGCTCCCGCAGACACAGGAAATGTTCGAATGAAGTTTTTATCAATGGGACAATGAAAACAAAACAATAAGAAACAGATAAGACAAAGGAATACTTATCTAAACATCCAAAACAATGTATTCCCTTAGTGATGTAAACACAGAAGCCACAAACAATATGTAGCATAGCTGCAACTCATTAGTTTCATACTGCAGAGTGATGTGTTAGTCATGGCTTTGGGTTTTAATTGTTTCAGCTGAAGTATTATTCATTTTTCACTCATATTATATACAACTCTGCAGTATGCACCTGATGAGACGCAGCTGTATATGTCAGGCAATAAATCATGCAACATATTGTTTGTGGCTTCTGTGCTTACATTCAAGGGCTAGCCAGATGAACAAAGCTAAGAACTACAAATGGAGATATGTGTATCACCACCAACATCATCCAGTGCCCTGCCAGCTGGCGTGGGTGATCATGCCTCTCCACAATTTGTGATCTCTGATGGCATGGTTCAATTTGGTGTTGACTCCCTTCCCTGACTTCTTGCCATGACACAAGACTGTCAAGAATCTTCTCACACTGTCTTCCTCTATCTATCTATCCGCAAATCTTTCCGGTTGTCACAACATGTTCCAGTTTTTGTCTCTCATAACGTGGCCAAAGAACAATGACTGCTTCTTTTCTTTCTGATGTTTGTGATAAGTTGTCTTTGCGACTCAGCTTCCCTTAAAACGTCCAGATTGTTCATTTTGGATGTCCAATTAATTTCAGCATTCTTCTATAAACCACATCTGTAAGGCTTCCGGGTTTTTTTCCCCCGCTTGTTTACTCATTCTCAGGATTCTCAGCCGTATGTTTAAACTCATTCTATGTAACATACAAGAACTCTTTTTATAACTTCAAGGACAATGACTTATTGCACAAAACATTCTTCATTTGATAGAATGCAGGTTTTGCTTGTCCTACTCCCTGGTCAAGGGTTCACGACATTGTTCGTAATCCCGTATATTCATGTGGGAAAACAGCAGCTGCGAGAATCGGCAGCGGTTTGCACCACGCTGGTAACTTACGGGGGTATGTGAGCCGGTCGTTCAGAAAAGCAATGGCAAACTACTAAACGTAAAACTTTCCTAGTGCATCAACAGCAGCTGAAAAATGCTGGTGTTGACTGCAATGTCCTATAATCACAAAAAATGGCCACACAATGTGACCATTTATGAATTAAACAAAGAACGACCACACAATGTGAAACTCACAAATTACAACAAAGAATGGCCACACAATGTGAACACTTACAAACTACAACAAAGAACTACCACAGAAAGTGAACTCTCACAAACTACAACAAAGACACAGCCACACAATGTGAACACTTACAAAGTACAACAAAGAACGGCCACACAATGTGAGCACTACAAGTTACCACAAAAAAGCCACACAATGTGAACACATACAACTACAACAAAGAACGGCCACACAATGTGAACACATATAAATTACCACAAAGAACAGCCACACAATGTGAACACATACAAATTACCAAAAAATGCGGCCACACAATGTGAATACATACAATTACCACAAAATGCGGCCACACAATGTGAAACACAAGCTACAACAAAGAATGACCACAGAATGTGAACACTCACAAACTCCACAAAGAAACGGCCACACTGTGAACACTTACAAATAACCGCAAGCCTCAGCACCTCCATCAAGGCGGCGTATGCAGAGCTGCTGACGTGGGTGTTCTCATGGGCCGAGGTTCTCCAGCAGTGGGTACAGAGCCTGGATCAGATGCACCTGGAAGTCTTGTTTCAGCACCTGGTCAAAATTGGTCATGATTATTTCAAGTGGTGCGTGTTTGAATCCCTTTCATTGCAAGAATGTCTTCTATGCCAGCCAGCAACGCTCTGAGGTCGACCCAACCTTATAAAGATACCAGATGTTTTCCCCCTTCCCTTGTCCTTGTGAGGACTCATAGAGTTCAGTCCTTGTGAGGACTCATAGAGTTCAGTCCTTGTGAGGACTAATAGAGTTAAGTCCTTGTGAAGACTAACAGAGTTCAGTCCTTGTGAGGACTCATAGAGTTCAGTCTCTGTGAGGACTAACAGAGTTAAGTGCTTGTGAGGACTCAGAGTTAAGTGCTTGTGAGGACTCAGAGTTCAGTCCTTGTGAGGACTAATAGAGTTCAATCCTTGTGACGACTCACAGAGTTCAGTTCTTGTGAGGACTCACAGAGTTCAGTCCTTGTGAGGACTAATAGAGTCAGTCCTTGTGAGGACTCATAGCGTTCAGTCCTTTTGAGACTCACAGAGTTCAGTCCTTGTGAGGACTAATAGAGTTAAGTCCTTGTGAGGACTCATATAGAGTTCAGTCCTTGTAGAGAAAGCAACAAACAACTGGGAAGCTACTGAATTTGGCAGGTCCTCATCAGTACCAACTCAATGCAAATAAAGAAAATGCCAATCAGCGTGCACTCATAAACCCAACCGTACCCGAAAAACAGTGGGAAAGATATAACCAGTCTTGTTTAGGAGTAACTGGGAAGAGAGCAAAAATAGAAACAAGATCAACGAAAGAAAAAAAATCTCAATTATAACCAACACTGAAGATGCAGGTTGAATAAGGCCGAATCTCCCCTGCAATTACTGAACTGAACTGAACCCCTTCCCCTGGTATCACAAGACATAAGAGGGGTAGTAAAGTAAAGAAGCTTTAACACACCTTGAGATATGCTGGGTATATGTCGTTACTTCATGGGTCAGCACCACTTGGTGGGGTTAAAGTTTGTTGCATATCCTTTATAGGACATCAGTCAACACCAGCATTTTTTGCTGTTGTGTTCTCTTGGCAAGTTTACGTTCAGTAGTTTGCCATTGCTTTCTGAACGACTGGCACTCAAACCATTTTGTAAAAAACCAATGCAAAGGGGGTCTGCTGCCGAATCACCCCGCAGCTATGTTTCGACCACAGGTATATGGAATTATGAACTGCGTCCATAATCCCTTCGCCCCAAAGGGGCCGGCAACTTGGTGGGGTATTGTGTTTAATAAGGCAAATGTGGTCGATTTTGAAAGTCACCTGGGTGCCCAGGTCGATAATCCTACAAAGGGTACCATGTCCAGTATGCCTATTAAGGCATGTCCAATGGCTCTTTAAAAAAATATGCACATTCCTTGATGATTTTAACAATATCTTATTTTAATCTGTTTATATTAAAGAAGAATACAAAAGACAAGAGGAGCTTTAATAGTACTAGGAAATGGGGTTGAAGTCAAAAGAAATTAAACTTAGCACTAAACTTAGAATATTTAACTGTAACGTTAAATCAGGACTATTGTATGGACCAGAAACATGAAACTAATTATTACTAAAAACTACAAACAATTATTAACCAGTGTCTGTTCAGAAATGGTCGGACAGAATCACCATATGGAGCTCATGGACGAGAAGTAAACAAAAAAATGGTCGGACAGAATCACCAATATGGAGCTCATGGAGAGAAGAAAACAGAAAAATGGTCGGACAGAATCACCAATATGGAGCTCATGGAGAGAAGTAAACAGAAAAATGGTCGGACAGAATCACCAATATGGAGCTCATGGAGAGAAGTAAACAGGAAAAATGGTCGGACAGAATCACCAATATGGAGCTCATGGAGAGAAGTAAACAGAAAAATGGTCGGACAGAATCACCAATATGGAGCTCATGGAGAGAAGTAGACAAATACGGGGAATCAAGAAGTGAGGAAAAAATGCTGACGCTGGACAGGACATGTGTAGAGAACAATTTAGAATATAACTAGAGTATAACTAGAAAGTCCTTTGTCAGGAACCCATAGGGTAAATGAAATAGAGGAAGACATGAAACACACAGAGAAGAGAATTAGACATGAAATAGAGGAAGACATGAAACACACGGAGAAGAGAATTAGACATGAAATAGAGGAAGACATAAAACACACAGAGAAGAGAATTAGAAATGAAAAATATGAGAACATGGACAGAGCTGCAGGAGGTAGCAGAAGACAGAAAGGCATGGCCTGAGTTTGTTGAGGACCACATCTTCCATGGAAGGTAGAAGGCAACATAAGAAAGTACTTCTTCTTTAGGGGGGCTGAGTGGTCTCGAGGTATGGTGTCCGCTTCGAGTGCTGGAGGTCCCGGGTTTAAGCCCTGGTGAGGACCGGGCGTTTTTTCACGCGAACTTCTAGTAATAAAATTTCCCCTGGTCTCTGGGTAGTGAGATCGGACGCCCGTGTGTATTGTTGCGCACATAAAAAATCCCTTGGAAGTTGGAAATCGAAAAAGAGTAGCCTAACTGCACTACCCGGGCAAAATTTCAAGTTAAATATCTACCTAAAGTATTTCAGGATCCTCGCCGGTGCTACAGAGTTAGTGCACTGAGATGATATTCTCCAGACTCAGGCTTGAGTAAGGAGTAGAACGGAGCACTTATGGTTACACCCGTGTGCCGTGATGTTGATCTGTCGACCAAACTAAACTAAACTAAAAAGAAGAAAGTATTTGATGATCATGTGTATAATTATGCATTGTGTCCACGGCTTCGGGTGGAGGAGGGTAATTGGGAGGGTACAAGCCTTATCCTGGTGCGAGGACATGCAAACTAAAGACTTCATGTCATGGCAGGGCTGACCAGGCCCTAAGCTATGGTCAGTAACTGGTCTAGGATCAAAGCTCTGACATGGCAGATAGTTAGAGCATTGCTTTGCTGATCTGGCAGCTTGTCTTGTTCTAGACGTATTGGTGTTACCTTGTGTTACCTTTCCTCTGGAGTAAACTAGGCAGGCCGAGAGAGAGATCATGCTGCATGGGCAACACAAGGTCTCTACAATTCAACCCAGGCTTTGTACTATGGAGAGGTGTAACTCCATTTTACAAACTATCACCTATCAAGATGGCCAGGTGCTAATCAGCCATCATGCTGATGATAATGGTGATGCTAAGATGATGCTGGTAATGACTGTGAAGTCATGCTGATGATGATAATAAAAAACGTATATGATAAGCTTGACGATGATAAAAACGTATATGATAAACATGACAATGATGATTTCTGACCGAGGCAACTTTCCCAACGCCTTCTAAACACAAGGAGACTAGAAGAACGGCTTGGTTCTTTCTCAAGATGTTCTTCTGGGCTTCCGGCGACTGGCCTGGTTTCACTACGACCAGAGAGGATACTAGAGACTGAGAGGATGATGATGATGACTGTGGTTGTTGCAAGAAGCTGGCATCATCTGATAACCTGTCGATGACCCTTAGATTGTCCGAGCTCAAGTACTCATCCAGTAATGTTCTGAAATAAAGATAACAAATCTACATAATCTGAGGACCCTGGGTCTACATTGAAATAAACATAATAGATAATAAATCTGCATAATCTAAGGATATCGGGTCTACACCAAAATAAAAATAATAAATTAGCATAATCCAAGATCCTGAGTCTACACTGAAATAAAGATAATAGATAATAAATCAGCACAATCCAGGAATCCTGGATCTACATTGAAATATATATAATAGATTATAAATTAGCATAATCCAGGGATCCTGGGTCTACGCTGAAATAAAGAGGACAGATAACACAATCCTACAAAAAAAATTATTTGGGGTGCCAAACAATTTACATCTGATTTTGCATAAATGAGGCCTGCTAAATCCAAATATCCCATTTATTTGTCTGTTGCAGCTGTGGTTATTTTAGATACAGGCTTTTTTGTATTTAATTAATATTATTACAGTATTTTCTGTATAAGGCTCTGGAAAAAAATATTGCTATCTAGTCCTTGACAAAATTAGGAATTCCAATGGTTTGGAGACAGCCCAAGAACCACTATGATGACTGTTATTTGTGTGCTGTCAATATTAAGGGAATTAATGGAAAAAATTACAAAAGATGGAAATATCCAGATTTAGATTCTGCTAGATGACCTGTTGTCAGGTCTGCTTTTGTCAGGTCTTAGTCAGATATGACTGAGCTACTGTATGACAGTAGATGGTACTACCTTCTTTTTGTCAGCGCCAAATGTTTGGCGGTGCTCACCAAACCTGACACCCCACATTGAGCTAATGGTTTCGGGCGGAGGAGTGCAATTGGGAGGATACAAGCCATACCCCAGTGCGAGGAAATACAACCTAAAGACTAAATGTCATGGCAGGGCAGGCCAGACTCTAAGCCTTGGTCGGTAACTGGTCTGGGATGGAAGCTCTGACAGGTGGACAGTTAGAGCATTGCTTTGCTGATCTGGCAGCTTTTGCATCTTGTTTTGTTCCAGATGAATGGGTGTTACATTTCCTCTGGAGTCAACTAGAGAGGTCGAGAGAGGGATCATGCTACATGGGCAACACATGGTCTCTAAATTCAGCCCAGGCTTTGTGTTATGGAGAGGCATAAGTTTACAAACTATCGCCTGTCTAGGTGCCAGTCAAGTCAGACGACCTGTTCCACAAGGAGATGACATACCAATTCCAACTTTCAGTCAGATTTCCCTGCTAGAAGATGAGATAGCAGTGGCATGTGGGGTGACATGTGACAGTGATTTTGAAGATGATTTTCCAGCTGCTCAATGATTCGACCAGCGTGAACTGTATGATCTTCTTCTTCTTCTGCGTTCATCCGGAGTTTTTTTTTCCGGATGTGATTGCGTTGTGCCTGTTTACAGCAGAGCTGCGTTCTTGCGCCGTTAGGCCGACACATCCGACTTCTGCGGGCATTTGTTGACCGGGTTAACCTTCCCGGTGTATGATCTAATCGAGATCTATATCTCTCCAAGGAATCTTCAGAAAATTTGGCTTCAAGATTGAAAGAAAAAAAAATTACTGACTGTTGAAACAAAGGTTACGTTTTATCACAGCAGAGAGCAAGGTTTTCTTCCATTTTTTTTTGGTAAAGAAAACAACTTTGTGTTTTGTACTAATGTAGGAAGTCTTGTGAACAAAATGGTTGTAGGTTATATACCAGATGAGTGGCAACTTTTCATTGACAGCTTTAAAAGAAGTTTGAAAGGTGTTCCCTTACACAATAATAACAAATATGGCTCAATTCCAATTGCTTATTCTACTACAATGAAGGAGGAGTATGCTACAGACAGTAAGCAGACAGTTATTGTGAATTAGTTGACAACATGCTGTCGAGTTTGTATAAGCTTGGATGCCACATGTGCATAAAAATTTCACTACCTCCATAACCTTTACACTTCTTCTGAGAATCTTGATGACTTTAGTGAGGAACAAGGTGAAAGATTTCACCAAGATATAAAAACAATGGAAGAGAGATAGATACCAGGGACTTTGGGATGACCACATGATGTCAGATTACTGTTGGACCCTTAAGCGTGACCGTCTGGGCATATCACATTCAGGAAGTCCTCGAAAAGAAAATTTGTGTGTGTTGACTACAGATATCAAAATGCGAGCGATAAAGCTTAAATAAATTTTTTTTGTTTTATATGAAGACAATAAATGCACAGTAACTACATATAATATGAATGCAGATTACATAAAAATGCCAATGATGGCACTTAACTCTTGTCTTGTACATAACAATGCCCCACTAAGAAAGGGAATTCTTAGTTATCTCAAAAACTAGAGCTGATAGAAAAAAATCTGATCACATTTTTGGAATCAGCAACACAAAATTACCCAAGAACAGCTATACAATTTAAGGCATCAAAATGTGTGTAGACTAATGTAATAAATCAGCATAATCCAAGGATCCAATTCTACATTGAAATAAAGATATTAATCAGCATATTTCAAGATCCTGGGTCTGACACAGAAAAATAAAAATAAATCAGCAAAATCTGAGAATCCTGGGTCTACAGTGAAATAAAATAACAGATAATAAATTAGCATAAAATGGGGTCCACACTGAAATAAAGATAATAAATCAGCATAAAAGGGGGTCCACACTGAAATAAAGATAATAAATCAGCATAAAATGGGATCTGCGATGAAATAAGATAATATGAGGGTAGGTATTACAGTTATGCACCACAATTATTATCTCAGCTAATAAAAAAGATAGAAGCACTAAATATGCACCAATTTAAGTTATTATAATCTCTTGAAGGTGTATCCCAAATTGCACCTCTGTAAACCAATTCTAACTGCAACACAAAACTGCAGATATTAATTATGTATGTTACAAGCAGAGGATTGTTATAGAATTTTTGATCGCAGAGAAAGAAACTGTTGTTAACATTTCATAAACATTGTGAGCTGTTTATTAGCACTTCTGCAGTCAATAGAAGCACAGTTAAGTCACTGGGAGCAGAGAGTTTTGATTTCTGAAAGTGGAGATATAGAGCTGACTGATAAGCCACACTCTGAATGTCCTGTCACAACCACCTGCGGGAATCTAGTGTTGGAACGTGCTAACATCATGATTCGCAGAGATAGGCAAATCGCAAGTCAACAATTGTTCATGCAGCTTTTAATAAGCAAAGGTAGTGCGACTGGACATTGTTAAAAACCTGGGATATTCAAAGGCTTGTGCAAGATGGGTTTTCAAGCTCTCACATAGGACCATAAGGGCCAAAGGAAAACAATTTGTTCAGAAATTGTTGTGGTGGTTCGAGACAGATGGGGGAGTGTTTTTTTTGTCAAATATATGTGACAGAAGCCGAAACTTGGGTTCATAAGTTTTGAGGCCAAAGACAAAAAGACAGTCAATGGAGTGGCATCATCCCAATCACCAGGGAGGAAAGAATTCAAAAACTCCATCAGCTGATAACGTCATGCTCCCTTAATGTTTTTTTGGGGACATTGATGGGTTATAATGCTAGGCTGAAAGGTGGAACCATCAATTCGGAAATTTACATCAAAATACTCATAAAACTTAACTGTCTTACTACAGGATTTTGGCCCTCACAGGAATTGAGAGCAATTGCTTCTCCTTCACGACAATGCACGTCCTCACACAAGTTTGCAAAAAAGGGAGGCAATCAACAAAATGTGGAGGAATTTACTGCCCCCATCTACCTTATAGTCCAGACCTGGCACCACACATGATTTCCATCTTTACGGTCCCATTAAGAATGCTATCCATGGGATAAAGTTTGAAGACAACGAGGGAGTGATTAATGCAGTAAGAAATGGCCACAAGAACAGGAAAAAAGTTGTGGTACAGATCTAGGATACATGCTCTTATTTCAAGATAAGCCTTTTGGGCCCGAATTTTTTCAATTTCAGTTGCCAGGAGATTTCTAATGTATACTACCATTTATGAATTCTAACCTTCTCTATGAGTGAATAAAAAAAAAGAAATTGAAAAGAGAGAGATGGAGGGGGGGGTTTAAAGAGAGAAAACAATCAACTTTATTTTAAAAGGGTCACAAATTGGGCACGCAGGCCGTCTTACATTCGGGCCCCTTTCCCGAGAGATAGATAGATAGATAGAGGAGAGAGAGAGAGAGAGAAGAGTGAGAGAGAAAGAGAGAGAGAGAAGGTTTAAAGGAGAGGTAGGGGAGTGAGAGAAGGTAGGGGGAAAAGGAGAGGAGAGAAAAAAGAAAAAAGCAAAGAGTGAAAGGGGAGAGAGAGAGAGAGACAGGGGGTAGGGAATGAGAAACAGAAAAAAGAAGAGGAAACAGGGGGAAATGGGAACGGCTTAGAAAATGAAAGAAATGAGAGAGACAAAAGCAAAAAAGAGAGGAGAGAGAGAGAGAGAGAAGAGAAGAGAGGAGAGAGAGAGAGAGGAGAGAGAGAGAGAGAGAGAGAGAGAAGAGAGGGGAGAGGAGAGAGGAAAAATTACCTCGCTACAGAATCCAAGACTTCTCTATGGCATTGACCATCTTGCCCACCTGCAACTGAAGAACAGCAACATTTATATACGAGGGAGCTTCAAATGAAAACCTTAAAAGTGTGATAGCAATTAAAATAACCATGCCCTTGTTTTGTAACCTGTCAATGCTGTTGTTAAGGGTGTCAAGAGTGTTAAGCACATGACATCATGGCTCAGACAAACACGATGGCATCGTAAGGACAGTTTAAAAGATGGCTGCCCCATGTTTTGACCTGCACCAAAGACTGTTATCTGTTGTTGCGTTCTGTTATCTGTTGTTTGATCAGTGAATGGGTGAACCTATAAAATTCATCGACGAATGAAAGTCCAGTATGGTGATGCATGTCTGTCAGTCCACCAAGTGTATGAGTGGAGTAGGAAGTTTCAAAACGGCGTGACTTCTGTGACAGACTGTTCACGACAGGGTCAGGCACACAGAGTAATTACCCTAGAGTCATTTTTCTACAGGAATCCAAGCACTTTATTGGCACTGGAGGACTTGCATTGAAAGCAATGGTGACTACATCGAAAAATGATACATTTGTTCTTTACTTTTTCAGAATCTATTCACTAAAAAACATTTAAGATTTCCACTTGAAGCCCCCTCGTCCACTAGAAATATTGGCCTTTCCAGCAACATCAGCCCAACACAAAATGTTGTATATACTTGTTATATGCGGTCATAACACGTGCAACACAAAATGTATGAGGGGGCTTCAAATGAAACCTTAAATGTTTTAATTTTTGGGTGCATATATTCTGAAAAGTAAAGAACACATGTATCATTTTTCTATGTAGTCACCACTGCGTTCACTCAGTAAATCTGTGGTTTTCCTGTACGAGGCCTTTAACGGCTGCAATCGACACTGGGATCACTACTCGGTGTGACTGACCTGGTCCACTCATACACTTGCTGGACTGACAGGCATGCATCACCACACTGGACCATCCTTCGCCAATGAATTTCTATACGTTTCACCACTTCAGGATCAGCTAAGCAAAACACAACTTGGATTTAGGAACAACAAAGAATGCACAGATATCATCTTTACTCTTAGACAAAAACATTAGTTGCATATCCTTGGCAGGACGTCGCAATCAACCCCAGCCTATTTTGGCTGTTTGTGATCTCTTGGTAAGTTTACATTCAGTAGTTTGACTCTTAGACAACTTACTGAAAAGAATCAGTCGAATTTAATGAAACACTCTACTTAGTTAGTTAGTTAGTCGCAGTTCCACTTCACAGCAACGGGTCGTCCCCATTATGCTCGTTCCTGTGCCAGTGAATATCACACAAAACGCTCCCCACTGCCCAATGTGAAAAGTGGAAAAGACAGGAGTCTCGACAAACAACAGCCTGCACAGATTAAATTAGACTCTACTTAAACTCTACTTAAACTCTAATTAAACTCTACTTAACCAGATGTTACCATGAAAAGGCATTTGACAGAGTAGACAGAAACAAGCTGTGGGAAATCCTTAAACAATATGGAGTGAGTACACATCTAACAAACTTATGTAGAAGCTTATACAACAACAGTGAATGCATAGAGAGAACAAATGGAGGACACTCAGAACCCTTCACCATAAGATCCGGAGTACAACAAGGTTGTGTCCTGTTCCCTCTCATGTTCATACCTATATAAACAGCATATGTAAGAAACCAGCTAAAAGAGACTGCAAGAACACTGCTTCTGCAAATTTCACTATTACAGAGCTCCTATCAAGCATTAATAGCAAAATCAGAACCAGAAATGCAAGACCACATGAAAGTCTGAACGAAGTGTGTAAGGAACATAACATGAAAATTAGCACCAGTAAAACAGAGGTAATGACTATAACCAAAGAATAAAATAACATGGCTCGAGACACTGACATTCACTCGGGCATGTTTCCTTAGTGACTCAATGAGTATGCTCAAGAAGATAGAGGGGGTAGATCCGAAGAAAGTGGTTGTTGTCTCTGGTAAAGATTATTTCATTTTCATGCCAGGCATGCGGGTGTACAAGGAAATGAGCAGGCTGACAGGCTTGCAGGTAGGGCTCCTGTGGAAGGTGGACGAACCATGGATCAGGCTGATATTCTGAATGCTCTGCGAGAAGTAAGTCATTTGCGAGAACCAAGTGATGACTGTGAATCTACAACCATGGTCAGGATGTAATAAAAGCAAATTAAAAGAGGTGTGGCCAAACAAGTTTACAATGTGGGAAGCTAAAGAAGATTAATAAACCAACACAGAACTGGTGTCGTTAGCCGCTACACACTGTGGGATTTACTGAGGAGGGAATCCGAGCACTTATGGACTGAATGGTTCGATGTGCAATGAGGATGATCTGTCGACGACTAACTAACTAACTAACTAACCAAAGAAGAAAAAACAGAAAGATTCATCTAAAAGAACACCCCTGAAACAAGTTAAGAGCTTCATGTGCTTAGGAAGTATATCATCAAATAGAAAATCAGAAGATGAGATTGAGAATAGATACAATAAGGCATACTAACTCATTAGACGAATGGCACCAATACTAAAGAACAACATGTGTCAATAGTTAGTAAGAAAGCACTCTACAACACAATCTTCCTACCAACTCTATGCTACCAATCCCAAAACCTAAACGATGACAGAAAAAGAGAAAAGAAAATCACAACAACAGAAATGTGATTCCTGAGAAGAACACTCAATGTATCATTAAGAAAGAAATCAGAAATGAAATCTGGACTAAAGTGGGAGTTATAGCAGCGCTAGATTTTATTAGAAGGCAGCAAGTGAAATGAATTGGCCATGTAACTAGATTACCAACTAAGTTTCCACAACAAGCAATGGTGTATAGACCAAATGGAAGCAGAGGAAGAGGCGGCCACGTAAATGATGGACGGATGGAACAGCAGAGTCCACGGGAATCTTAATACTTGAAGCCCACAGACGGACACTCTCCCGCTGCTTATGCTTCACCCTGACACAGCGAGGTACAAGAGGAACATGATAATATGAGATGAGATGAAATGATGAATGAGTGAGGAGATGAAATCAGAAGATGAGATGTGATGAGATCAGATATGATGAGATGATATGATGAAATGAGATGATATGAGATGAGCTGACGAATCAGAACTCGGTGGGTGATGTGATCAGTCTCACGCCAGCTGCCTCCACTTCCCTAGACATGTCTCGGTACTAACTGTAGCCTGGATCAACCTGGCAACCCGGGTCACTTGCGAAACTATGTCTAGATGTGGATCTGAACCCAGGACCAATGGGCTGGCAGGCGGGTGTGTAGCCAGTACACCACTGTGGCTCCCAAACACATTTGGGTAGACAGAAGAATGATAAATAGACCAAAATGGTGTAAATAAAATGAAATACAGATCAAATGGTGTAAATAACATGATAGATAAAATGGTGTAAATAAAATGATAGATCAAATGATGTAAATAAAATGATCCATCCATCCATCCATCATGTGCCATCCAGATAAGCGTGGGCGGTCATGTTTTGCCATCTCACTCGATCACCAGAGTCGTGGATCAGCTCCTGTGTTCCTGTCTCGACCATGCCACGTGGCCAAGCCATCCAGGTATTTACTTCTCGGTCTTCCCCTTGGTCTCTTCCCTTCGATCTTGCCAGTTGTCACCAAGTTCTCCAAGTCATTTCTTCTCATAACATGTCCAAAAATATTTGACTGTCTACGTCTAATGACTCTAATTCAGTTTACGATCTTCATTTGTTTCTTGAAGGACTTGTTCATTGGTTTTTCTGTCTGTCCAGGTATTCTTGCATTTTCCTCAGAAACCACATTTCCACAGCCATCAGATGTTTTCAGCTTGCTGCTCATTGTCCACGCTTCACATCCATAAAAAGTACAGGTTCTATGTAGCACTTCAACACTCTTTTTCTCGTTTCAATTGATATCTTTTATTGGTCAGTATGTTTTTCATCTTGCAAAAGGCTACCTTCGCAATGGCAATTCTGTGTCTAATCTCTTAAGGCATCTCCCATCAGATTGTTTGACTGTTCCGAGATAACTTACCGATTCACTTGCTTAAGAATATGCCCATTTACTCGTATATCACATTGTGGTATTTCCTTCTTCCAGTGACGACCATAATCGTTGTCTTCTTACAATATTCATTTCTAACCCTAGTTGTTCCACGTGTGCAACAACCAGCCATCTACTAAATGTGTGCAGGTTCCTTTTCAGTTGTCTGCAATCAAGAACTGTATCATCTGCATATCTACTGTATGATGAATCGTCCCCCAATGTGATTACTTCCATATCTTCTATATTTCTGAAATATTTTACTGTACAGCTGAAAAAGATCTGGAGACATTACACATCCCTGTCTCACACCTCTCCCTTTAATAGGCTGATATGACTACTCATTATCAATTCTGATGCAGCTGTTGTTTTCCAATATATTCTTTTTTACAAGTCTAAGGTCTTTTTCCATCAATTTGTAGATCTTCAAGCATCCTTATATGTCGACATGATTCACTTATCGAAAGCCTTTGTGTAGTAAGTAAAGCAAAGATATAGATCTGTGTTTACTTCTATAGAACGTTCATTACTGTTCTCAGTAAATACACAGCATTTACTGTACCCTGCCTTCTACAACCCACATCGTTCTTCTATTCCATGTTGTATTTTCTTCCTAACTCTTTGCAAAATCTTCGTGAAGTGGCTCATTATATTAATTGTCGATATTGATCACATTCCAATGCTCCTGATTTCTTTGGGACTGCGATAAATAAAATGATAGACAGATCAAATGGTGTAAATATGATAGATCAAATGGTGTAAATATAAATGCAGATCAAATGGTGTAAATAAAATTTATAGACAGATCAAATGGTGTAAATAAAATGATATACAGATCAAATGGTGTAAATAAAATGATAGATCAAATGGTGTAAATAAAATGATAGACAGGTCAAATGATGTAAATAAAATGAGAATTACATCTGCTGCCTGCCCCAACGACGACTTCATTGATAACCAAAATGGCTGCCAGTTTGTAGACATTGCTCTCATGAAAGAGATCCAGGAAGTGATCCACGATCAAGGAGACGTTACCTGGGGGTGTCACAGAACGACAATAATTTAAAACAATATCGTTCACTCCACAGCTAAAGTATAAAATATCAATGACTATGTATTTCGGCTAAAGTATTAATGGTATTTTCACTTCACATGATACATAAATATGCAGTATGCACCCGAAGAGATGCAGCAAAATAACTAGGCAAGAAATCATGCATTATACTGTTCCTGGCTTTTATGTTTAATGTAGTTCTGTTTCATGGTACAAACATAGAATGACAACAATATAAAACCGTTCAACTCTTTCTCCTATCTTGGACATGTCATAACAGATGGCAAAATTGAAACTGAAATCAAAAAGAGAATAGGAACGGCCAAAAATGCTTTCAACAGCAGAATTTACATCTAGAGAGATTAACAACGCATTAAAAATATTCAACACTACTATATGGCGCGGAAGCCAGGACAATGAACAAGCAATTAAACAGTCGAACAGAGGCCCTGGAGATGTGGATTTATAGAAGAATATGTCATATTTCATGGAAACAAAAACAATTAAATACAGAGGTTTTAGAAAAACTGGGAATGAAAAGAGAGTTGATGAAAGAAATAAAAGAGAGACAAGTGAAATATCTTGGCCACATTAAAACACTCTTACAAAAAACCATACTGGAGGGTAAGGTTGAGTCGAGCATGAGGTATACAACAATATAAATAGGAAGATAACATCAGGAGATGGACGAACAGCAGTCTGACAGAATTTACAGTCAGGGCAATGAGACAGACAGGGTAGGAGATCCATTGCAGCCAACCTTCATTGTGGATTGTTTGATTAATTCAACTTCACAGTTACATGGTCACAAACACAAGATGACAACAACATAAACAATACCATTCAACTCCACACTTACAGTAGTTCTGTTACATGGGTCACAAACACAGGATGCCAACAATATAAAACAATACCATTCAACTCCACACTTACAATAGTTTCTGTTACATGGTCACAAACATAGGATGCCAACACATATAAAACAATACCATTCAACTCTACACTTACAGTAGTTCTGTTACATGGTCACAAACATAGGATACCAACAATATAACAATACATTCAACTCCACACTTACAATAGTTCTGTTACATGGTCACAAACATAGGATGCCAACAATATAAAACAATACCATTCAACTCTACACTTACAGTAGTTCTGTTACATGGTCACAAACATAGGAAAGACAATTACTAATGCTGGGTTGACTTGAGTCAAGAACAGACATTACATCTCTCGTAGCAATCCTCATCTTCAACAGTCAGAGAAGAATCCCATGCTAACAGTACCAGTTGCAGTTTGATTATGCGTCCGTCTGGCCATTCCTCTGAGTACTGATTGTTGGTCAGATCGAGTAGCAGGATTGTTATGGATTCAGAGGAACTCTCAGCCAACAACCATGAAGCAATACATGCAAGCATTCGTGGATTTGGCGTGGAGTGCTTTCACATCTGTCCTGGTGGTTTATATCATGAACTCTCATATCAGGGGGGTACGGGTGTCAGGCATTGGTAGCACCTTTGGTAAGGATGGCTCTCATGTCCTTTCAGGACCCATCCCCCACTGGTCCAAGTCTGACACCCAGCTCGTGCCTGTGGCTCCTAGTAGCTGTCAGCATGCGACAGCGGCCACCCCCCGGGCAACAGCTGTGAGAGGCTGGCTAAACCAGGCATGGGTAGCCGATTTGGTGTCAAACCAAGAGGTAAACTAGGGTATGCCTACCCAGCATGTGAAGACAGGATTCGGCAGACTGCGCGGAAGAAATCATTCCTGATTCAACGGGCAAGACGGCGTTTACCTGCAAAGCGTTGTGGAACGTAATGAGCACGGCAAGGCACGTAGAGCGCCCTGGTCATCCACTGCACCTGTATTCGTCTCCAAGTCGTCTCGACTTGTCTTGCCACTGGACTCAGATGGACTCAGGCGAGAGAGTGAGGTCGACGAATTGCGCAACTCTTCCTCACTTTAATCCAAGTCATCGCGCAAGTCATTCTTCATCCAACGTCACATATCACCTTCAAGCCCTGTGGCGATGGGCGAGCGGCAAAGCGGCAGGCGTGGGTACACTGGCAGCCTTATTCGCAGACCAGAACACAGGCGGCTCAGGCCATATGGTCGTCTTCTCCTGACCGGAGCAGCAGTGGGATTCGCAGCCCCCTGAGCGACTGAGCAGCCCTCTATAGGAACACACTGCTCACCTCCATAGCATGAGGAAGGGGGCTAGAAAAGGTGCCCTAAACATTGTCTGCTTCATCACTACCTAACCAGCTAGCCGCGGTTGGTGGGTACCCTAACTGCGGTCGACATACAAAGAAAAGATAAAACAAGCAAAGCTAAAAGAGTAAACCATATTCCCTTAACCACTGGAACTTTGAATGTACGCACCCTACTTGACAGAGACGGCGCGTCGGGTCCAGAGAGACGAACAGCACTGATTGGGAGAGAGCTGGACAGGAACAACATCGACATTGCAGCCTTGAGCGAGACACGACTTGCAGAAGAAGGCCAAATCTGTGAAATTGGTGCCGGCTACACATTTTTCTGGAGTGGAAGGAAAAGCGAGGAAAGACGCCAATCCGGTGTGGGATTTGCCATTAAGTCGGCCCTGGTCGGCAAATTAGCTGGATTTCCAAAGGCTATAAACGACAGGCTCATGACCATGAAGTTGCCTCTGCTGAATGGAAGGAAGCACGCAACCATTGTGAGTGTCTACGCACCAACTATGACCAACGAAGATGATGTCAAGAACAAGTTCTATGAGGACCTGCACAATGTATTAACATCTGTTCCCAAAGGAGACAAACTTATACTCCTTGGGGATTTCAATGCCAGAGTAGGCACGGACACCACCTCTTGGAGTGGCATTATTGGAAAGCATGGAGTCGGAAATTGTAACAGCAATGGACTCCGCCTCCTTCAGACATGTGCCGAACATGATCTCCTGATTACGAACACAATTTTCCGTCTCCCCATGAGAAATAGGACATCGTGGATGCACCCTCGCTCGAAACACTGGCACCTCATTGACTATGTCATCGTCAGGAGGAGTGACAGACAAGACGTTCGAGTGACAAAATCCATGTGTGGTGCCGAATGTTGGACAGACCATCGTCTCATTGTCTCGAAAATGAACATCCACATCAGGCCACCACGGCGTCCTCAAGGGGCGAAAATGCAAACAAAGCTAAATGTCACCCGCCTAAACAGCAAGAAAATGCAGCAGTCGTTTGAAAATATGCTGGAAGACCGCCTCATGCCCAATGCTGAAGCTAAACAGGATACAGAACAGAATGGAGAGCCCTAAAGGACACAATTTACAACACTGCTATGGAAATCCTGGGTCCAGCCCCCCGAAAGCATAAAGACTGGTTTGATGAAAATTCCGAAGACATCAACCAATTGCTGGCCGAGAAACATCTTCTCCTCAAGGCACATTTGAATGACCCAAAGTCAACATCAAAAAAGATGCTTTCAAGAACATTCAGAGAGTAGTGCAGCAGAAACTTCGGCACATGCGGGACTCCTGGCTGAGCAGCAAAGCTGATGAAATTCAGGCTTTGCTGACAGACATGATATGAAAAACTTCTACGACTCACTGAAAGCGGTCTATGGTCCTTCATCACCAGGCATAGTTCCCCTCCTCAGTGCAGATGGGGGGAACATTGGTCACCGATAAGAAAGAAATCCTCCAACGCTGGGCAGAGCATTTCAGCAAAATCTTAAATGCAACTTCCTTCTTCGATGATGAAACCATCAACTGCCTTCCTCAAGTTCCCACCAATGAGACTCTTGATGACCTGCCAACCATAGTGGAAATAAACAAAGCCATCCAGCAACTCTCCAGCGGCAAGGCACCTGGTCCTGACTCCATCCCAGCAGAGATATACAAGGCAGGTGGGCCGGTCCTAACAGAGCAGCTTCACCAAGTCTTCACAAACATATGGATGAACGAGACCATGCCACAAGATTTTAAGGACGCGTCAATAGTCCACCTTTACAAACGTAAAGGAAACCGCCAATCCTGTGACAACCACCGAGGCATCTCCTTGCTTTCAATTGCAGGGAAGATACTCGCCAGAATTCTTCTCAATCGCCTCACAGCCCATCTCGATCAAGGTCTTCTTCCTGAGAGTCAATGTGGCTTCAGAAAAGAACGTGGAACTGTTGACATGATTTTCGCTGCAAGGCAGCTGCAAGAGAAATGTCAGGAACAGAACTGCGAAATGTTCTCCACTTTCATTGACCTTACCAAGGCTTTTGATACAGTCAGCAGAGAAGGACTGTGGAAGATTATGGCAAAATATGGCTGTCCACGAAAGTTTGTCCAAATAGTGCGGCTATTTCATGACGGCATGCAGGCAAGAGTACAGGAAAATGGTGAACTGTCTGAACCCTTTCCTGTCACCAATGGAGTGAAGCAAGGATGTGTCCTGGCACCAACACTGTTCAGCCTCATGTTTTCAGCCATGTTGATGAATGCCTTCGAGAACGACGACATTGGAATAGACATCAACTACCGTATGGATGGAAAGTTATTCAATCTCAGAAGGCTGAAAGCTAAAACCAAAATTAACAGCGGCACCGTCAGAGAGCTCCTGTTTGCTGATGATTGCGCTCTATACACCAACTCAGAGACGGACATGCAACATAATGTTTCAGCTTTCTCACATGCCTGTGCCAACTTTGGGCTCAATATCAACTTGGAGAAGACTGTAGTTATGTACCAGCCAGCTCCAGGGAATAATCACACTGTGCCGAATATCAAAGTGAATGATCATAGACTAAGTGTTGTGGACAAATTCACCTATCTTGGCAGCACCGTGTCACAAGCTGCCACAATCGATGACGAAGTGAATGCAAGAATCTCCAAGGCCAGTGCAGCCTTTGGCAGACTGTACAAGAATGTATGGGACAGAACTGGAATAAGCCTGCAAACAAAGCTAAAAGTCTACAAAGCAGTTGTATTATCCACACTGCTATATGCTTGTGAAACCTGGACTGTTTATCAGCGACACGCTAGGAAATTAAACCACTTCCACACAGTCTGCCTAAGGAAGCTACTGAAGATTAAATGGCAAGACAAGATTCCAGACACTGAAGTCCTAGAAAGAGCATCCATGCCCAGTATCCACATTCTACTGATGAAGAATCAGATTCGCTGGGCTGGTCACTTGACTCGCATGCCAGATCACAGGCTCCCTAAACGAATTTTTTACAGCGAACTGCGTTGTGGTAAACGCTCCCAAGGTGGCCAGAGGAAACGTTTTAAAGACACTCTGAAAATTTCACTGAATGCTTTTGGAATTCATCATGACACCTGGGAGGCTGCAGCCAGAGACCGAAATTCGTGGCGTGCATCATTGCGCAAAGGTGCAGTCATATGTAAGGCAACAAGGACTGCAAGAGCTGTGAAGAAAAGGCAGGACAGAAAAACCACTGCAGGAAATCCTCCTCCAGAGACGTCAAGCATTCTTTGCCCACACTATCAAAGAACATTTCGAGCCAAAATAGGCCTTATCATACCCATACATACATGCCACTGGTCTCCCATACATACATGCCACTGGTCTCGCATACATACATGCCACTGGTCTCCCATACATACATGCCACTGGTCTTCCATATGTAGATCCAATGGTCTCCCATATGTAGATCCACTGGTCTCCCGTACGTAGATCCATTGGTCTCCCATTTGTACATGCTACTGGTCTCCCATACGTACATGCCACTTGTCTCCCATACGTACATGCCACTGGTCTCCCATACGTACATGCCACTGGTCTCCCATACATACATGCCACTGGTCTCCCATACGTAGATCCACTGGTCTCCCATACGTAGATCCACTGGTCTCGCATACATACATGCCACTGGTCTCCCATACATACATGCCACTGGTCTTCCATACGTAGATCCAATGGTCTCCCATATGTAGATCCACTGGTCTCCCGTACGTAGATCCATTGGTATCCCATTTGTACATGCTACTGGTCTCCCATACGTACATGCCACTGGTCTCGCATACATACATGCCACTGGTCTCGCATACATACATGCCACTGGTCTCCCATACATACATGCCACTGGTCTCCCATACATACATGCCACTGGTCTCCCATACATACATGCCACTGGTCTCCCATACATACATGCCACTGGTCTCCCATACGTACATGCCACTGGTCTCCCATACATACATGCCACTGGTCTCCCATACGTACATGCCACTGGTCTCCCATACATACATGCCACTTGTCTCCCATACGTACATGCCACTGGTCTCCCATACGTACATGCCACTGGTCTCCCATACATACATGCCACTGGTCTCCCATACATACATGCCACTGGTCTCCCATACGTAGATCCACTGGTCTCCCATACGTAGATCCACTGGTCTCGGAAAATACATCCACTTGTCTCCCATACATACATGCCACTGGTCTTCCATACGTAGATCCAATGGTCTCCCATATGTAGATCCACTGGTCTCCCGTACATAGATCCATTGGTCTCCCATTTGTACATGCTACTGGTCTCCCATACGTACATGCCACTGGTCTCCCATACATACAGCCACTGGTCTCCCTACTAATCCATGGTCTCCCAAAATAATCCACGGGTCCCCCATACTACATGCCACTGGTCCCATACGTAGATCAATGGTCTCCCATAGTACATGCCACGGGGTCTCCTACAAACCTTTGGCCCCTTGGTCTGTCCCATACGTACATGCCACTGGTCTCCCGTACGTAGGTCCACTGGTCTCCCATATTTAGATCCATTGGTCTCCCATTTGTACATGCTACTGGTCTCCCATAAATACATGCCACTGGTCTCCCGTACGTAGATCCACTGGTCTCCCGTACGTAGATCCACTGGTCTCCCGTACGTAGATCTTTGGTCTCCCATTTGCACATGCTACTGGTCTCCCATACGTACATGTCACATTCCCCCAGGCCTTGCATCCGGACATGTTTATATTACGGGAGATGCCTTGAAGAGATTAGAACAAGAATCGCTATGGGGAAGGTAGCCTTTTGCAAAATGAAAAACATACTGACCAACAAAAAAATGTCATTTGCAACGAGAAAAAGAGTGTTGAGGTGCTACACAGAACCTGTGCATTTGTATGGATGTGAAGCGTGGACAAAGAGCAGACAATATGAAAAACGTCTGATGGATGTGGAAATGTCGTTTCTGAGGAGAATGCAAAATAATGCCATGGACAGACAAAACAAAAAAGAACCAATGACCAAGTCCTACAAGAAACAAATGAAAACCGTAAATTGATTAGAGAAATTAGACGCAGACGGTCACAATTTTTTGGTCGCGTTATGAGAAGAAATAAATTGGAGAACTTGGTGACAACTGGCAAGATCGAGGGTAAAAGAACGGGGGGGGGGGGAGAGAGGGGGGGGAGAGAGAGAGAGAGAGAGAGAGAGAGAGAGAGAGAGAGAGAGAGAGAGAGAGAGAGAGAGAGAGAGAGAGAGAGAGAGAGAGAGAAGTAAACATCTGGATTGCTTGACTGCATGGTATGGTCGAGACAAGAACACTGAGCTGATCCACGACTCTGGTGATCGAGTGCGATGGTAAAACATGACCGTCCACGCTTACCGGCATGGCACATGATGATGAGCTTACGGTGTCTGATATCTACATAATGAGGCTTTTTTTGCATATCCTATTACAGGACATCGCTGTCAACACCAGCATTTTATCGCTGTTGTTGATTTCTTGGCAAGATTACGCTCAGTAGTTTGCCATTGTTTTCTGAGCGGCTGGCTGGCTCACATATCCCGTAAGTAACGGGCGAGGCGAGAACCGCTACCGATTTTCGCGCAGCTGCGTTTGCTCACGTGGATAAACGGGATAACGGAGAAAGTCGCTAATTCCTAGGCCAGGGAGACCTAGGTCGGGAAAATACCTTTCGTTCCTGGCCCTTCTACTGGAAACAATGTTCGGAAATGTCAAGTAACAAACGGGTCATATACATTTCAAGTAACAAATAGGAAATAAACGTTTCCAGTAAACAAAATTAAGACGTAAACATTTTAGGTAACAATCAGAACATAAACATTTCAGGTTACATCTAAGACACCACAAACAAAACATCCGCTTAATGACGGGATATTGTGTGTGGTGTGTTTTTCCAGTACGAATGTCACCGCGAGGCAGCGAATAAAGGAGTGACACTGTGACACAACTAGACGCAGTGTACATGTAATGTTTGCTAAGAATATTGAGTGTATCGTATACACAGAAGAAAACAGACACCCAGACAATAACGACTGCCGTTGTTACTAGGTCACTCATTAAAATCGAAAGACAAAGACACCGGAAATGTATAGGTGATATTAAGAGAAAAGGCGGGAACACGAAACGCGCCACATAATTGGGGGGGGGGGGTGGGGGGGGGGGGGAGGGGGTGGGGGGGGGGGGGGGGGGGGGGGGGGGGGGGGGGGGAGAGGAGGGGATTAGTTCGTTGGTAAGAGACGCAAAAGAATGCAGGAGAAATGTGGGAAGTTTTAACTGCTCTGTATCAAATTATATCAATTGAAACAGAAAGGTATGTTACGATCCCGTGGAGATCTTAACTTACCTTTTTTTTCTTTCATTTTAGGTTCCATATTGCTGTTATAATAGCAGGGGGAACAGAGTTTGAAGAGCGCCCAACCTTGCAAAATACCTCCATGGCTTCTACATTCCTCACCTCCGGCAGAAAAAGTCCAACTACTGGCCTTCACGTGGCGGAAGTGTTTTAACTAAAGGAGATGGGGTGAAGGCGAGCCTTCGGCGCCGAAAAACCAGGCTGCTCTAGACATGTATGTACGTACATGCATAGACACATTTGAACACACAGCATTCCTTACTCGAGTGAGACCAGTCTACTCTAGCAAAAGAAAGGTGCTGAAGACTAGGGGACACGCAAGCACGCACACACACATGTAACAAACAATACAAACTCTCACACAATTCTAGTAATAGCTAAGACAGGTACATTTAGAGTAATAACTAGGGCACACATACACATACATTTAAAGTAACAACCAGGGACACACACACACACACACATTTAAAGTAACAACTAGCACACACACACACACACATTTAGAGTAATAACTAGGGCACACATACACACACATTTAAAGTAACAACTAGGACATACACACACACACATTTAAAGTAATAACTAGGGCACACACACACACACATTTAAAGTAACAACTAGAGCATACACACACACACATTTAAAGTAACTAGGGCACACACACACACACACACACACATTTAAAGTAACAACTAGGGCATACACACACACACACACATTTAAAGTAACTAGGGCATACACACACACACACACATTTAAAGTAACAACTAGGGTACACACACATTTAAAGTAACAACTAGGGCATACACACACACACACACACACACATTTAAAGTAACTAGGGCATACACACACACACACACACACATTTAAAGTAACTAGGGCATACACACACACACACATTTAAAGTAACAACTAGGGCACACACACACACACACACACATACACACACACACATGCACACACATTTAAAGCAAGAAATGTGACGGGGTAGATAACAGCAATCATAGAGACTGAAGAGTAAAGACGGCAGCGTGTAGGTCATATAAACAGTATCTTAGGAACGTAAGACATTTCTTAGGAACGTACTGTGAGTTGCTTGGCCTTCGTCTTTAAGTACTTGCCTCAAGAAGATATCGACGATCACCAGTCCCCAAACCTCAATGTTAAGTGATAAATTAATTTATTTCACGTTACTTATATCACTATTTGTTGTTCAGCTGTTTAAGGTGTCCGCACATGATTTTTTTTCTGTCTTCATCTGAGTCTTTTCCTACATGAAGTTAATTCCTCTTTTTTATCTCTGGCTTTGAACTCAGCATAGTTCCCAATCGTGCCACAACTTCTAGTGCACTGGTCTTATTTTTTGCGTGTGGATTAGCTTTCCCTATTTCCATGTCCCTCGCCATCAGGCGAACCCATTCCAACTTCTGAGGTACTTGTAATTTACATCGCCAGGTCAATGACGAGAAGTCATCATTTTAGTCCAACTGGTCAGTATAGGGGTTGAACCTGCTACCTCGCCCTCAAAGCACCGGCAGTTTAAAAGCGAGCGCGTTTATCCATTCGGCCATGCCGACCTATTCCTCTATTCTACCGTTTACGTTGGTGTGTACTATAGATTCCATGTGTCCTTCCTTGGGAGTATTGTTGACAGGTGTTTAACAATTACAGATCTCTGGACGTCAGCGTACATTTAGTACTGGGACTCTTCGCTGGCTGTTGCAGATGAGGACGGAGCACGTGTGAGAATGTCCCTAGAGCTGTGATGTCGGTTCTTGACTCAACCCAACAGTACGTCACCGCTTGTTGCCTGCTCTTCCCGCGATATTCTCTACATTCTTCTCAAAAACCATGTCTCCAGTTGGCCCAGCTACTTCAATATTTCATTATTCCCTGCGCAACATTCGCGCCGATACAGAATAACCCAGCCCTACAGTTTCTCAGCAAATGGTTGTGCTCGTCATGAATCCACGCTGTTCAGGATAAGACATGAAAAAAAGTTGGCCTGATTATAAAAACTGATGGAACATCGCGCTGCGGGTAAACCACAATTTTTCACTATGGCTGGAATGGTCATGTCACATGCTATATTCTACAGCACGAAGTCACGCGGAAAACGCTTGCAAAAAAAAATGCCTGTTTTGTGTAAACATAAAAACTGTGAGTCACCCATTAACAGCTTCCTGGATATTATTATAGTTATATGTTGCTGTTTATAGCCTGGAGCTGTGGTGGAAGGAGTTACGAATACGATTCGCAATTCCGCAAACAGCGTTCGAAACACAGCTGCTGGCGATTTGGAAGTAGACTGCCTTGTGTTGATTTTTAACAACGGCATGAACGTCGGTCGTTCAAAAAGGGATGGCAAACTACTGACAGTAAACTTGCCTACAAAATCGCAAACAGGCAAAATATGATGGGGTTGACTGCGACATCATGTAAAGGATATGCAACTAACTTTCTTTCGGCAACGGACCAAAAGGGAGTGGGTAGTGGATCTGGACGGCACTCAAAGCTGACGGGAAAAGTCGGGCGGGCTTTTAATCAAACTGCTACTGGAATCATCATGCGCAGACTCTTTGGTGGCTTTTGAAGTGGGGTGGAGCATATGTGGGAATGTGCCGAGGACGGTGATGGAAACGTCCCAAGTACGGTGATGTGTGATCGGAATGTACCGAATACGGAGATGGGAATGTCCCGAGTATGGTGATGTGTGATAAGAATGTCCCAAGTACGGTGATGTGTGATGGGAATGTCCCGAGTACGGTGATGGGAATGTCACGAGTATGGAGATGTGTGATGGGAATGTCCCAAGTACGGTGATGTGTGATGGGAATGTCCCGAGTACGGTGATGTGTGATGGGAATGTCTCGAGTACGGTGATGTGTGATGGGAATGTCCCGAGTATGGTGATGTGTGATGGGAATGTCCCGAGTATGGTGATGTGTGATGGGGATGTACCGAGTATGGAGATGGGAATGTTCCGAGTATGGTGATGTCCCAAGTACGGTGATGTGTGATGGGAAGTCCCGAGTATGGTGATGTGTGATGGGAATGTCCCGAGTACGGTGATGTGTGATGGGAATGTCCCGAGTATGGTGATGTGTGATGGGAATGTCCCGAGTATGGTGATGTGTGATGGGAATTCCCGAGTACGGTGATGGGAATGTCCCGAGTACGGTGATGGGAATGTCCTGAGTATGGTGATGTGTGATGGGAATGTCCCAAGTACGATGATGTGTGATGGGAAGTCCCGAGTATGCTGATGTGTGATGGGAATGTCCCGAGTATGGAGATGTGAATGTCCCGAGCACGGTGATGTGTGCTGGGAATGTTCCCAAGTACGCGTGAGTCGTGATGGGAATGTCCCGAGTACGGAGATAAGAATGTCCCGAGTATGGTGCTGGGAATGTCCCGAGTACGGTTATGTGTGATGGGAATGTCCCGAGTATGGTGATGGGAATGTCCCGAGTACGGTGATGGGAATGTCCCGAGTACAGTTATGCGTGATGGGAATGTCCCGAGTACGGAGATGGGAATGTCCCGAGTACGGTGATGTGTGATGGCAATGTCCCGAGTACGGTGATGGGAATGTCCCGAGTACGGTGATGGGAATGTCGCGAGTACGGTGATGGGAATGTCCCAAGTACGGTGATGGGAATGTCCCGAGTACGGTGATGTGAATGTCCCGAGTACGGTGATGGGAATGTCCCGAGTATGGTGATGGGAATGTCCCGAGTACGGTGATGGGAATGTCCCGAGTATGGTTATGGAAATGTCCCGAGTACGGTGATGGGAATGTCCCGAGTACGGTGATGGGAATGTCCCGAGTATGGTGATGGGAATGTCCCGAGTACGGTGATGGGAATGTCCCGAGTACGGTGATGGGAATGTCCTGAGTACGGTGATGTGTGATGGGAATGTCCCGAGTACGGTGATGTGTGATGGGAATGTCCCGAGTATGGTGATGGGAATGTCCCGAGTACGGTGATGGAAATGTCCCGAGTACGGGTGATGGGAATGTCCCAAGTACAGTGATGGGAATGTCCCGAGTACAGTGATGTGTGGTGGGAATGTCCCGAGTACGGTGATGTGTGATGGGAATGTCCCGAGTACGGTGATGGGAATGTCCCTAGTACGGTGATGTGTGATGGGAATGTCCCGAGTACGGTGATGTGTGATGGGAATGTCCCGAGTACGGTGATGTGTGATAGGAATGTCCCAAATACTGTGATGTGTGATGGGAATGTCCCGAGTACGGTGATGTGTAATGGGAATGTCCCGAGTACGGTGATGTGTGATGGGAATGTCCCGAGTACGGTGATGTGTGATGGGAATGTCCCGAGTATGGTGATGTGTGATGGGAATTTCCCGAGTACGGTGATGGGAATGTCCCGAGTACGGTGATGGGAATGTCCCGAGTACGGTGATGTGTGATGGGAATGTCCCGAGTACAGAGATGGGAATGTCCCGAGTATAGTGATGGAATGTCCTGAGTACGGTGATGTCCATTGCTTAATTCAGTGTAATATGGTGAAATAGATAGATGGATGGCAGATAATTTAACATATAAGTTAACTGAAACACACTGGTGTGACATTATCTGAAGTGAAAAACTGACATGTCATTAATTAATAGATGTGAATCACGATTATGTGAGCTCCTCTGAAGTGAAACACACTTGGTGTGGCATTCTCTTGAGTGACAAACACCAATATGATATTCACAGACGTGAAACACACTGGTGTGACAAGAGCCGATGTATAATTTATGTACAAGAAAACAAAACAATAAAATGAATACAACTGTCTGTTTTGGGTATTTTTTGGCAACAGAACCAAGGAACAGAAACAGCCAGGAAGGAAATTATTCAGTTAATTTTAACCAAGATAAAATGCATTTCTGATCTTAATCCAATACATCAAAACTAACTCTCTCTCTCTCCTCTCTCTCTCTCTCTCTCTCTTTTCTTTTCTCTCTCTCTCTACCCTCTTTTGTTTTTTTTTTTGGTTTTTTTTTTAAATATCTTTTCTGACCGGGCCCTGCAAACATATCAAGTGAAAGAGGGTGAAGCTAGGGGGACAAAGCTGAATAGTCAACCAACACAAAATGTGTCATCATTGGCGAAGGCTACAGGAAGATACCGAGGAAAGGATCAAAGCATTTATGGGTTAAATAGTCCAATGTGCAGTGAAGATAATCAGACGATTAACATTAATTTTTAAAGGCATCTTGAATAGCCAGGTCTATCATCCACGTGAACACACAACTATGGATGGAGTATGGAAAAAAGTCATTAGGCAGGTCTTTCATCCACGGGGAACACAAAATTTGGGATGGAGTATTGGAAAAAAAAATTTGTTAGGCAGGTCATCATCCACGTGAAACAACAACTAGGGAGGAGTAGGGAAAAAAAGTCATAGGCAGGTTTTCTTTCCCCCATGAACCCAAAAAATAGGGAGTAGGAAAACTTCATTAGCCAGACTATCATCCAAACCCCCAAAATATGGAATTGAACAAAATTTTGTTTTCAAACCCACGGGGGTGTAAATGGTCATGAGTAAAAAACTCCCTTTGTTCCTTACAGCGAGTCGTGTAATAAAATGGAGAGTCTAGGCATCCCAATACGGGCTTTTTTCCATTTTTTAATGGGGGGAAAAAAATTTACATGTGTTTTTATTTATAAACCCTATTATTAATTAGTTATTTGGTTTTGGTTGGTTGGTTAGTTGGGTTCCCAAAACTTCAGGGAAAAGGGGGTGGGCCCCTTTAGGCTCCATTCCCGTGCCAGCGAAAAATAAAACAAATGCTCCCCCTGTCCAATGTGAAGAGTGGAATAACAGGAGTTCGGAAAACCAACAAGCCCCCACAGGTACTTTTTTGCATAATGCCCCCGGGTCAGAAGTCAACAAAAAAAGGCTCCACATTGCCACAGCCACGGGTTCATCGTCGTGGACTAAGGACTCGGCAGTCACCAGAAAGGGCTTTCTTTGGGACCCGGAGAAAATTTTTCTCCCCATGGCTCGGTCTCTTACCCCCGGGGAAAATCGCGAAAGTGTCGCACAAAGCACGAAACTCCGCAGTCTTCGTCCGACTCCCAGGGTCTTCCCGAACCGAAAGGGCCCAAAACTTTCAATTCAGAAAACCCCCGGTGGGAAAGGGTTTCTGAACAGCAGTTCAAAATGCAGGACAGATGTAAAACCCAGCCCATGCTAATTTCACAGCCCCGGGTTTGTCGCCCACAAAAATCATAAAGTACGGGAGAGAAAACCCCAATGAAAACTACCATTTCCAAAAAAAGAGTAAAACCTATTGAAAACCGTAGCCACAAGCAAAAAAACCCCAAAAGGCCCCAAGGTTCAATGCCTAACCCCCATGGGGCCCGCCCGGAAGCCCTTTATAAACTTTTTACGCTTTACCGTACTTTTTCATTAGTATTATTAACAAAATACAAGTTAGGGGAAAACTAAAATATGAAAAGGCAGACCGAGATAAGGAGTGTTAAGAAACAAACCAAACACAGAAAAGAATATGTGTTGATATAATATATGAGCTTGAAAAGGGATGCACAACAGATTCATACTGATGCAGAGCACTACTGGGATTGTTCTGCTTTGAAAGCCCTTTACTTTAGCCCATGCTGTTTGGCGTTGGTGACCCCATTTTGTCCCCGGGCCTTCGTCTAATTTTTTTTTTGGTTTTGGGCAATCCTTTTGGGACACCCCGCTGTCAAAAAACCCAGCATTTACAGCTGTTTTTGATTTTCGGCAAGATTACGCTCAGTGTTTGCCATTGCTTTCTAGTGGCCAGCTAACTTACCCGTATGTCACCAATGCAGCAAAACCCTGCTCCCAAATTTTGTGTGCACGGCGTCCCATATGGGATAAACGGGAATTAAGGAAAAATTTCATTTAATTTCCTAGCCCAGGGAGCCCAAATCTTTTCTAAATTTATGCCAGTTATTTTCAAAAACTGATGGTCCTCCACGCATGAAAAAACGGGTCCCATCTCTTTTTTGGGCTTCCTCACCTTTCCCTCCCCCGAAACTTTGTTGTTGGAGATCCCTCCAACTTTTCCTTCAAAGGGGTTTTTACCAAAATGGGGGAGGGCCTCCCCTTTTGATACAAAATAGTTTTATTTGGAGTTTTAAATTCTTTCAAGATATCTTCATTTCTCTTTCTATCAGTCAAAATGCTATTCATTCTTTTGTAAAAACCCCATCTTTAGAGCTTCCCCATTAATCACTTTTTTGTCCAAATTTTCCATGAATTTCATCCATACATAAGGGTTAGTTGTATAGGGAAGAGCTCATTTTTCTCACCAAAATTTTTAAAAACATATTACAGAGCATAAATATGCCCCTTTAAAAAAACAAAACAATTAAAAAAATTCCCGGCTTTAAATGCCCAACATCATAAGGGGAAAAAATAAAAATAGAATCAATTCGGAAATAAGATAACTATGGGACTACAAAAATTACTAAAATCAAAAAGCGCCCTTTTTGTAACCCCAAAATCCCCAAAATATACAAAAACACCGATCCGAATTTGGCGGGTTTGGTGAAACCTGGAGCCAACCCAAAGGAGACGAAGCCTTGTTAAAAAAAAAAACCTTTTAAAAACAAATTTTAAGAAACATCTTTTGGGCCCATTTAAAGGGGTACACAAAGTGGGGGGAGTGGAAAAGAAGAAATAAAAAAGCCCTTTATGATCTGTTTAAATTTCCCCCCTAATCAATTTGGATCATGAGGGTAATAGACTCAAGGCTGGTGCATATGAAAGAATGGAAGATAATAGGGGAAACAAAAATCGCTACACTAAGGGCCCAAAAAGACGGGGGAGAGAAAAATAAAAATATTAAAAGACCTCAAGCACTTGGGGAACAACGAAATGGGAAGGGAAGGTAAAAACCAGAGACGAATGGAGATGGATTGATCTGCGAAAGAAACCAAT
>JACEFZ010007455.1:0-16994 GCA_014155875.1 Cepaea nemoralis
ACTTTTTGATAAAAAACAGCAAGGGGAGCCCCAAACTAGGGGGTGTGCCCCCCGCCATAAGGAACTACCAATCATGACCATCGGATCACCCCCCACCTAATAGAAGTTAAGTGGCTAAAAATGAACTTGCATCGGAAGGCCCAGAAAGGATGGGATTCCAATAAGGGTTATCAGGATGGGAAAAGACACACTCACCTACAGAGCACAACTAAAGAGCTATCTGGCGAAAAGGACAAGTCCCACAGGATTCAAAGTTTAAAGCATATAACACTGTACAAAAAAAGGCGATCGGAGCGACTGCAACTATATAGGGATCTCACTTCTTTGTATTTTTGGGAAATATTTGGCAAAATTGTTCTGCGCAGATTAAAGCCCCAGGAATAAGTCTACCCCAACACAGTGGGGTTTCCGAAAAAAAACCGTTACCATTGATATGTTTCCTTGGACAAATAAAAAAAAAATGCGTGAACAGAATCAGCACTTTTTTTTGCCTTCTCGCCTCACAAAGGCATTTGATTTGGTCATGGGAAATTTTTGTTAAAGGAACAAAAATTTGGGCTGCCCCCCAAACTTTTTGTATTGGGGGATCGTTCCCACAGGCATAAAGTTTATGGTTGGGGCAAATTGTAACCACCTTATTCAGTTGACAGAATTCAAGCCAAGAAGAGGGAAATATAAAACAATGGTTTTACTAACGCAAACAAAACCCAAAACCCTTTAAAAAATTTAATGCAACATCAAAACTGAAATGGCACAAGTGAAAAGGGACGTCAATTCTCGGAAAATTTCATTAGCCCAAACCGGAGATCTTTGGGAAAAAGCGACACGTGACAACGCCTCTATTCGGAAACCCGCGTAGAATATGTTAAACGCGCACTCTTCCTAAAACATGCCTGATGAACAGACGTGAAAGCTAGTGTGACCAAATTTTCAAAAGGGGAAGGCAGAATGTCTGGATCCCAGGTGAGCTTGTTAGTCCTTAGATTGAACTGATGACCAGATGTATCAAAGGCCCAGGAATGGTATCCAGTGTTTGTAATGTCAATGAATATATTATTATAAATTAAAAACCTCTGAAGTGAAAAAATGTTTGACTGTTCCATTCTGACGACGCAGAGCGGATTCCCGGGCAAACTGACAATCTAAGACTCTTTTCGAATACTGCAATCTCTGATATTCTTAAAGATAATTATTAACTTTAAGAAGTGCATAATAATACTACATTCTATTCTAGACAACTGTACGAAGTGATGATTCTAAAGCAATCTTGTGCATTTCAGCAGAAACACTGTTAAAAATGCTATCACTATCTACAGCTAAAATGACAGTTCGTGTACTAGAACAAGTGCCTTGTTCTAAAACAGACTTATCTATGTCTATTTTCAATTTAGAAAGCTGAAAGAGAAATCAATCTTTCCTTTCTGCTTCATCTATTGAATAAATAGGTTTGATGGAATAAATATTATATTTGTGTCACAATTTAATTGGATAAGGGCACTTATGAACTGCATTACATCAGAAAAGTTGTGCTTCGCGGAACTCCACCACCAGAAGTTAACTTAACACATTACTCAACACTCAACCACACACAACTCAACACTCAACACCACAACAACAACAGATAATGGGAGAGGAGTTATTATACAAAGAAGAAGAAGAAGTTGGTTAATTGGGAAAACACAGAGAATCATCTATACACACTACAAACCCAATTGGGTGATAGAAATGTTATAAATGTATGTCATTTATTTACATGCATCTTGACACTTCCTCACTCTTGTCACTGTCTTACTGTACACGTCTCACTGACCCCAGGTCCAATGAGAACTTACATACAACAGGAACAAGTTGATACAAGGAGTACACAGTGTGATAAACTCTGACCACCCCAAATTAACCCAACACTAGATTAGAGAAAAGAAGAGAGGAGGGGGGAGAACTAGTTCCTACTTCAGGAATTTAGGTTTTTTCCGACCTACTTTTAGAATATTGTATTGGGAAGATTGTATATGTTTATGTGAATATTACACAGTGAAATCTTGGTGGCGCACCCATTGGCAACCAATGGGCATCCAACTGGCCAACAACCAAACCAGACCACAGAGAGAAAGAGATGAACCGCACTTGAGATGGAGGATGACTTGGCCATGAGCAGAGTATGGGGAGACCTTCAGAGGAGCTACACGGGCAGACCTGAAGCGGATCTATCAGTCAATGGACCCAGGCCTATCCTAATCCTCCAAATCATAAGGGTATCACTTTCTTAGAAAGAAAACACACAACACTCAGTTTTCAAGAACTGATAACTAATTATAGATTCATCATCTTCACACTTAACATGTACACATTCAAATGTATACCATGTTTCAATTCTTATTGACATCTCATGTATTGATGCTTGTTTGTTGATGGTCTGTGACATTGGTCCTATATGCATTTTCCTAAATTTATCTTGTATAAACCAACATAGAAATGAATAACAGGCCAGAAGACACAGGTCCCATTCAATAAATAATTAACTGTCACTGATCTTATGTTGATTATTGGTTCAACCTATCTGTGATTCTCCATCTTATGTGTGTACACTAAGTTGTCAAGATCTATTGTGATTGGTTATGTGTTTAATTGTTTAAAACCAAATTAACTCATGAAGGAATATGTAATTGGGAGAGACTCAAGATCTATCAACTGCTCAACATCCATACTTTCTTAATATAAATCAGGCCGCTGAGAGAATTCTCCAGACTTTCCTCAGATTTGATAATTTGATAAACAAAACAGGGGGGGGGGGGGGGGGGGGGGGGCCCTCAAGAGCTAAACGAATTCTTGGAAAAGGGGCAGAATCCCAGTTAGTATATTTTATTCTCACCAGGGCCATAATCTATATCTCCTAGACTAAATTAAATAAGACGAGGCCTGCAGATAACTCGAGGGTCATATTCTGGGGTTATTGAAGACGGAAGAGGATGGGGCCCAACTTCTTTGATTAGAAATGGGGCATGCACCACAGTGATTTCCCACTCCCTTCAGAATATATGACAATGGTGCAATTTCAGAAGAGTTTGAAACCAAGAGTTGAGTTAAGCAAGGTTGTGTACTAGCTCCCACCCTCTTTGGAACATACTTTTCACTTCTACTGAAATATGCCTTTCGTGATCAGGATGGTGGTATATACATTCACTCACGCTCAGATGGCCTCTACAATGCTCAGAGATTGAAGGCCAAACCAAAATTAGGAATGGTACTGATAAGATAGTTGCTTTTTGCAGATGATGCTGCAATACGACCCATTCTGAGGAAGAATGATAAAGTCTACTATCTGCATTCTCTAATGTTTGTTCTGAATTTGGTTTAACAATTAGCAAAACGAAGACACAGATTATGTCACAAGGTGCACTTGAATACTTTAATACATGGTACTAAGTGGCAAGGCAAAATCACAAAAACTTAAGTATTGGAAAGATCAGGTTGAGTGACGGTATATTCCATGCTCAGTCTTCGTAGGCTTAGATGGATAGAACACGTTAGGAGGATGGATGGTGGTAGAATACCAAGGGACATCTCTTTTGGTGAATTACAGATGGGTAAGAGATCTCAGGGTCGGCCTCTACTACGATACAAAGATGTGTGTAAGCGGGACATGATTGATACAGGCATTGATAATGCACATTGGGAGCAAGTCACCGCTGAACGTATTGCACGGAGGACAAATATCAGAAATGGAATAAAAACAAAGGAGAAAATGATTGCAGATAAGTCACACACCGAGCGTGTGAGACGTAAGATGGTACATAATGGTGGAAATGACCGTGTGTTCACATGCATCCACTGTGGACAAACATTTACAGCGTGAATTGTCCATATCAGTCACATTCGCTACCACCATAGGTTGTAGTTATTATGCCTTGGTGAAGCAAATGTACCAAACTATCGTCTGTCAAGACGGCAAGGTGCCAATGTATGTCAACGTTGTTTTCATGTACAGCTCAGTCAGATTTCCCAGTAATGTTCCACAACTTAGTTTCCTAAAACTGTACCGGTTCATGTGATCGAGTTCCCATACAGGAGGGGATAGCAGTTTATTGCCTCGGGTGGATCTAGCCTGAAATGGGCACCAAGAAATGTTATAGAAAGTAAAGGATATCGGCGTGATACTGACCCATTTATCATCGCCATTACGTAGCGGGTTCTTTGTAGAACGGTTCTCTCATCACGGCTAGTCGAAGAAATTCTCGATCAGTTGCTAGTTCACCTGCCTCATGCATTTTATGCCCATGGTGTCTTCAATATCCTGTGTTCATCTTCAATATCCTGTGTTCATCTTCAATGTCCTGTGTTCATCTTCAATGTCCCTTGTTAATCTTCAGTGTCCTGTGTTCATCTTCAATGTCCTGTGTTCATCTTCAATGACCTGTGTTCATCTTCAATGTCCTGTGTTCATCTTCAGTGTCCTGTGTTCATCTTCAATGTCCTGTGGTCATCTTCAATGTCCTGTGGTCATCTTCAATATCCTGTGTTCATCTTCAGTGTCCTGTGTTCATCTTCAGTGTCCTGTGTTCATCTTCATGTCCTGTGTTCATCTTCAAGGTCCTGTGTTCATCTTCAGTGTCCTGTGTTAATCTTCAATGTCCTGTGTTCATCTTCAATTTCCTGTGGTCATCTTCAATATCCTGTGTTCATCTTCAATGTCTTGTGTTCATCTTCAATGTCCCTTGTTAATCTTCAATGTCCTGTGTTCATCTTCAGTGTCCTGTGTTCATCTTCAATGTCCTGTGTTCATCTTCAATGTCCCTTGTTAATCTTCAGTGTCCTGTGTTCATCTTCAATGTCCCTTGTTAATCTTCAATATCCTGTGTTCATCTTCAATGTCCCGTGTTCATCTTCAATGTCCCTTGTTAATCTTCAGTGTCCTGTGTTCATCTTCAATGTCCCTTGTTAATCTTCAATATCCTGTGTTCATCTTCAATGTCCTGTGTTCATCTTCAATTTCCTGTGGTCATCTTCAATATCCTGTGTTCATCTTCAATGTCTTGTGTTCATCTTCAATGTCCCTTGTTAATCTTCAATGTCCTGTGTTCATCTTCAGTGTCCTGTGTTCATCTTCAATGTCCTGTGTTCATCTTCAATGTCCCTTGTTAATCTTCAGTGTCCTGTGTTCATCTTCAATGTCCCTTGTTAATCTTCAATATCCTGTGTTCATCTTCAATGTCCTGTGTTCATCTTCAATGTCCCTTGTTAATCTTCAGTGTCCTGTGTTCATCTTCAATGTCCCTCGTTAATCTTCAATATCCTGTGTTCATCTTCAATGTCCTGTGTTCATCTTCAATGTCCTGTGTTCATCTTCAATGTCCCTTGTTAATCTTCAGTGTCCTGTGTTCATCTTCAATGTCCTGTGTTCATCTTCAATGTCCTGTGTTCATCTTCAGTGTCCTGTGTTCATCTTCAGTGTCCTGTGTTCATCTTCAATGTCCTGTGTTCATCTTCAATGTCCTGTGTTCATCTTCAATGTCATGTGTTTATCTTCAATGTCCTGTGTTCATCTTCAATGTCCTGTGTTCATCTTCAATGTCATGTGTTCATCTTCAATGTCCCTTGTTAATCTTCAGTGTCCTGTGTTCATCTTCAATGTCCTGTGTTCATCTTCAATGTCCTGTGTTCATCTTCAATGTCCTGTGTTTATCTTCAGTGTCCTGTTTTCATCTTCAATGTCCTGTGTTCATCTTCAGTGTCCTGTGTTCATCTTCAATGTCCTGTGTTCATCTTCAATGTCCCTTGTTAATCTTCAGTGTCCTGTGTTCATCTTCAATGTCCTGTGTTCATCTTCAATGTCCTGTGTTCATCTTCAGTGTCCTGTTTTCATCTTCAGTGTCCTGTGTTCATCTGCAATGTCCTGTGTTCATCTTCAATGTCCTGTGTTCATCTTCAATCTCCTGTGTTCATCTTCAATGTCCTGTGTTCATCTTCAATATTCTGTGTTCATCTTCAGTGTCCTGTGTTCATCTCCGTGTTGGTCGACCCTTGCCCCTACTTCAACGATCCATAAATTCTATCGCTGTTCTCCCCAAACTACTGTCAGTGAAATAAGGCTAAATGTAAGTTTCCGAGGCGCGATTCTGCTTATGATTTCTAAAAGCCACCAATATCAATGGATCAAAATAGTCATCTGCCTCTTCATTTTTTGACGATTTTCTTTACAGTTTCTGTAATGATGTTCAGCAAGTGTAAGGAGACCAAGCTGTCATATCATACTCTCCTTTGTACCTCAAACCAGTTTAATGTGTCACCAGCTTCTCCTACAACTGAGGAATATTTGGTGTGATATTGACTGGCAATTATGCATTAAACTTACTAATGGTTATCTGAGTTATTTATCGCATTTTCTCCATATTACCCCTTGCTACTTTCTAGTATATCTTTAATTTCTGCTAAAGTATTACAGTTTCTATCATTTATTACATTTAACTTTGGTTTGAATTTGCCCATTCATGTTCTGTTAAATATCTATACTTATTATACGTTTTTAAAATTAAGGAACCATGTTTTGTACTGATGAGATGAGAATGTCTCTTGCCTGTTTGTTAGCTCGTGTGTTCTTGCACTGCCATCATCAACTCGATTATTTTTGGATGTTATATTCATGTGATATATCATTTACATCAAACCGTTTGGTCGGGCCTCTTTTATCTCACAATTTTCTCGCTGTCACAACGTTCTCCGGTATGAATAAAATTAGTGGCACTGCGGTGAAACTATAGAAATGTAAACAATATAAAATAACAGGAAGTAATACAACTTCACAGAATACAGTTACGAAAAACCATGGAACGTTGCAGCGACCAGTCTTCATCAGCAGAGAAATAAGCACAACACAACATAACAACACGGGAAGACACTACAGTGACTACATTAAGGTTTAATAACTGAATGAGAGCTCAGAGGAAAGGCGAGACGGACATATAATCAGATTGCTACTGGAACTATGAGTGTTGGAACTCTTCGTTGGCTGCTGAGAATGGGAACGGAGCACTTATGGGAATGTCCCAAATGCCGTGATATCGGTTCCTAAATCAATCAATCAATCAATCAATCAATCAATCAACTGAATGAGAAGAATGGAAAGGTGAACCAAAAAATGAGAACATCTTTGCATTCTTTTCATTCGGTTATTGTACCTTAAGGTCGTAACCGTAGTGTCTTTCCTGTGCTTATATGTTGTGTTTTGTGTATTTATTGATGAAGGCTAGTTGCCGCAACGCCTCGTGTTTTCCATAATTGTGTTATATAAAGCTGCTTTTCTTTTCGCATATCCTTTACAGGACATCGCTGTCAACACCAGAATTTTACCGCTGTTGTTGATTTCTTGGCAAGATTACGCTCAGTAGTTTGTCATTAAAGCTGCATTACTTCGTTTTATTTTATAGTGTCCCCTTCACAAGATGTGCCAAAATAATGTGGACTGTCTTTTACAAAAGCGAGTAACCAGTTCTCCTTGTGAGTTAACTTTTGTCAGGATATCTTCATTACTTTTGTTATCCACCAATGGTGTTCTCGTCATTATTCTGTAACATCACATCTCTCCAGCTTCCATATGGTTAACACCAATCTGTTAATTGTCCATGATTCACCTCCGTGCATAAGGGCTGGCTTGATATAGCTATATGAACGCGTCTTCTCACCTCGACAGAAAAAAAGATATGCCGCACAGAATTTGCTTCATCTGGAGAAATGCTGCTTTTGATTGGCTAGTTTACGTCTAACGTCTTTTCTTTACATCTTCCGTCTGCTTTTATTAAAGTACCCAAATACTCAGGTCCAATTACTTGTTGTCGGACTAGTTCCATTGACATTGATGTTCCATTTTGGAAGGCGCGTTTTATTTGAAATTACCATTACTTCTATTTTGTTGTTACTCAGACCAAAACCTTGTTTTGACTGCCTAAGTATATACATTTATCTTTCCTGTAACTGCGTTTCATTTTCAGAGATCAATACCATGTCATCAGCATAACACAGGTTGTTTACATGAAGCACACCAAATGATAGTCCGGGCATGTCTTCTATGGATCTTATTATTATTTCGCTGTGCAAATTGAAAAGAACACAACTTTTTGTAACACCTATTTTAATGCATTGAAAAGTTCCCATTTCATTGACAATTCTTATGGCTATTCTTTGTTGCCAATATGTTTTCTTTATTGTTCTGAAATCTCTACCATCAATGCTTAAATTTTCCAACATTCTAATTATTTCTTCATGTTTCACCTGATTAAATGCTTTAATGTAGTCAATGAAGCACAAAAATAGATTTATGTTTATTTAAATCATTCTTTCTGTTAATCTTCTCAAGATGTATATAGCGTTAATTGTGCCTTTGCCTTCTACAAATTCACACTGCTGATTCCAATTCCTGCTGTTATTTTATTTCTTATTTTTCTCATTATAATTATCATTAGTCTTTTAGTTGCATACCTCTTTTAACTAATCGTGCGATGTTCTCCAGAATCTATGATACCCAATTTCTTCGGTAGAGTTTTATAAATAGGTTTCCAGGGTACGTCGAGGTGTACATGGCCGCAGGGCTTAATGAGCTTTTTCAGCCCATGCATCAGCGACTTGGACATCAACGTTAACTTCTTGGTTAGAAAGCAATGGCAAGCTACTCAGCGTAAAATTGCCTATGAAAAACAATTTGGAGTTGGGTTGATGGTAAATGATATGGATTCAGGGACGTACTCACTGCTGTAGGTGTCATTCAGCAATCGTGTTATCGCGTCAATACCCGATTCACCAGCTGTTGTAATTTCCTCGACAGTTCTAGCCCCGGGGGATTGTACCTGTCCTCGTGTGTTGTATAGCATCCTCAACTTCTGCTGTCAGTATTAGTGGTCCTAACTCCATATTTATACAGACCAATGGACAGCCGAGGATTGCTTTGATAAGTTTCACACCGGACCTCTTCACTTCCAAAAACTGTCCCCGGTACCTATGTTAAGCCAGGTAGACCTGGAAGCTCGGGTAAATTAAAACAAATCTCCACCGCAAGTGGGATTCAAACATTTGATCACCAGGCCGGTAAGCAGACGTATTGCAAGTCATATATTTGAATTTGGATTTGTAGAATCTAAACTACTGGAGCCACTACAAGCTCATTTCAGGGTGATTCTTGGGCGACTTTAAGTATCGCATGGTACACTGCAGTGAATGTCAAATCCATATTCTGCTAAGCGTCTATGTATTTATGTACATCACGAGGTGCTGCTGTATGGATGGGAAACAAGAAGAAAAATTTCAACCATTGCTAATAAACTGAGGAGCGGCTGGCCCAGTGGCTAGAATGATGAGTTTTGTTTGCTTCGGGAGACTCTGGTTCGAATTCTCAGTAAGGTATGGATTCTTTTATGTCGGGTGCAAAAAGAAAACCTTAACTTGTACAGTTTACGGCAACTGCACTAGCCAGGTGACCTTAATTCCTCGGGCCCAGGACGCCCCTGCCATACACCGCAAGGTACTATAAGCAGTAGATGACAGCTAACAAACTACACAGTTAGTGCACACATTCAACAGTTGATGCACACATTCAACAGTTGGTGCACACATTCAACAGTTGGTGCACACATTCAACAGTTGATGCACACATTCAACAGTTGGTGCACACATTCAACAGTTGGTGCACACAGTCAACAGTAGGTGCACACATTCAACAGTTGGTGCACACATTCAACAGTTGATGCACACATTCAACAGTTGGTGCACACATTCAACAGTTGGTGCACACATTCAACAGTTGATGCACACATTCAACAGTTGGTGCACACATTCAACAGTTGATGCACACATTCAACAGTTGATGCACACATTCAACAGTTGGTGCACACATTCAACAGTTGGTGCACACAGTCAACATTAGGTGCACACATTCAACAGTAGGTGCACACATTCAACAGTAGGTGCACACAGTCAACAGTAGGTGCACACATTCAACAGTAGGTGCACACATTCAACAGTTGGTGCACACATTCAACAGTTGATGCACACAGTCAACAGTAGGTGCACACATTCAACAGTTGGTGCACACAGTCAACAGTAGGTGCACACATTCAACAGTTAGTGAACACATTCAACAGTTGGTGCACACATTCAACAGTTAGTGAACACAGTAAACAGTAGGTGCACACATTCAACAGTTGATGCACACAGTCAACAGTAGGTGCACACATTCAACAGTTGATGCACACAGTCAACAGTAGGTGCACACATTCAACAGTTGGTGCACACAGTCAACAGTAGGTGCACACATTCAACAGTTAGTGAACACAGTCAACAGTTGGTGCACACATTCAACAGTAGGTGCACACATTCAACAGTAGGTGCACACATTCAACAGTTGATGCACACAGTCAACAGTAGGTGCACACATTCAACAGTTGGTACACACAGTCAACAGTAGGTGCACACATTCAACAGTTAGTGAACACATTCAACAGTTGATGCACACAGTCAACAGTAGGTGCACACATTCAACAGTTGGTGCACACAGTCAACAGTAGGTGCACACATTCAACAGTTAGTGAACACATTCAACAGTTGATGCACACATTCAACAGTTGATGCACACAGTCAACAGTAGGTGCACACATTCAACAGTTAGTGAACACATTCAACAGTTGGTGCACACATTCAACAGTTGGTGCACACATTCAACAGTTGGTGCACACATTCAACAGTTGGTGCGCACATTCAACTGTTGGTGCACACATTCAACAGATAGTGCACACATTTAACAGTTAGTGCACACATTCAACAGTTGGTGCACACATTCAACAGTTGGTGCACACATTCAACAGTTAGTGCGCACATTCAACAGTTAGTGCACACATTTAATAGTTAGTGCACACATTAAACAGTGGGTGCACACATTCAACAGTTAGTGCACCTATTCAACAGTTAGTGCACCTATTCAACAGTTGGTGCATACATTCAACAGTTGGTGCCTGGACAGATCGGAAGGACACAAATGATATGACAACAACCATTGCCAGCGGAGCTTAGCGGGAGAACTAGACAGATTCCGGAGAATCAAGAAGTGAAGGAATACTCTGGCGTTGGATAGCACGCACATTGGCAACACCTGATAATTGTGTAATATGTTTTAACTCATCTGTTTATGTTATAAGTTTTATCATCTTCTTCCTCCTCCTCTTTTTCCTTTTCTCTTCCTCCATTTACCAAAGTGAAGTGTTGGACTACAGGGATGGGGGTTGTGCAACAATCTCAAATAAGCGCTTTCTAATGCTATTTGTAAGCTGGCATTCATTCCCCTTAGGTTGTGCTTGATACCATAACTCCATCTTTCACGAGGTCTTACCCTTGATCTGTATCCATCATATTTCTCCAATGTGGCTCTTTATAACAGATGGTGCCAAGGCATTCTTGTGAGGTGGCCAAACATTTAATATTTGTTGGTCTCCAATGAAGTGCATGACTGGTTCAGATCTAGTCGTCCTCTAATTTCATCATTCCTACTTCTGTCTCATACAGTTACATCTGCAGCACTTCTAAGGCATCTCATCTTGGTTGTTATGAAATTTCGCTGCTTAGTTGCAGGAAGTGTACATGTTTAACATTGGTAGCTTAATGTCGGCCAAAATAGTTCTTATGAGATTTGCTTTTTCACTTAGATAGCTGTCTTTCTATGCTACAGAAATGGGGCTTATTGTATAGATAGCTGTCTTTCTATGCTACAGAAATGGGGCTTATTGTATAGATAGTTGTCTTTCTATGCTACAGAAATGGGGCTTATTGTATAGATAGCTGTCTTTCTATGCTACAGAAATGGAGCTTATTGTATAGATAGCTGTCTTTCCATGCTACAGAAATGGGGCTTATTGTATAGATAGCTGTCTTTCCATGCTACAGAAATGGGGCTTATTGTATAGATAGCTGTCTTTCTATGCTACAGAAATGGGGCTTATTGTATAGATAGCTGTCTTTCCAAGCTACAGAAATGGGGCGTATTGTATAGATAGCTGTCTTTCCATGCTACAGAAATGGGGCTTATTGTATAGATAGCTGTCTTTCTATGCTACAGAAATGGGGCTTATTGTATAGATAGCTGTCTTTCTATGCTACAGAAATGGGGCTTATTGTATAGATAGCTGTCTTTCCATGCTACAGAAATGGGGCTTATTGTATAGATAGCTGTCTTTCCATGCTACAGAAATGGGGCTTATTGTATAGATAGCTGTCTTTCTATGCTACAGAAATGGGCTTATTGTATAGATAGCTGTCTTTCTATGCTACAGAAATGGGGCTTATTGTATAGATAGCTGTCTTTCCATGCTACAGAAATGGGCTTATTGTATAGATAGCTGTCTTTCTATGCTACAGAAATGGGGCTTATTGTATAGATAGCTGTCTTTCCATGCTACAGAAATGGGGCTTATTGTATAGATAGCTGTCTTTCTATGCTACAGAAATGGGGCTTATTGTATAGATAGCTGTCTTTCTATGCTACAGAAATGGGGCTTATTGTATAGATAGCTGTCTTTCTATGCTACAGAAATGGGGCTTATTGTATAGATAGCTGTCTTTCTATGCTACAGAAATGGGGCTTATTGTCCCAGTACCTGATCTACCTTTGAACAACATGCATTGATTTCTCTATCCATTCTCCCAATTGAAGTAAAAATTAACCCTATATATTTAAATTATATGGTTTGTTTTATTTGCCAGTTCTTTATTTTTATTGACACGGTTTATGATTGTCAGCTTACCACCATTGCCTCTGAATTTTCAACACAGAAAAAGAGAAAAGAAAAATCACAACAACAGAAATGAGGTTCCTGAGAAGAATACTCAAAGTATCAAGAAGAGATAAGATCAGAAATGAAGAAATCAGGACTAAAGTGGGGGTTAAAGCAGCACTAGATGTTATTAGAAAGCAGCAAGTCAAATGGTTTGGCCATGCAAGTAGGTTACCAGTCAACAGCATACCACAACAAGCAATGATGTACAGAACAGATGGAAGCAGAGGAAGAGGCCGACCACGTAAACGTTGGAAGGAGAGAAAGAGAAAGTCCATGGGAATATTGATATATGAAGCCCATAATCGGGCACTCTCACGATGTGTATACTTCACCTTGATACCGCAAGGTACAAGAGGAACATGATGAGATGAGATGAGGTTTTCGTGTTATATTTCTCACATCTGGAATTGACTTGATATGGAAGCTTCCGAAGGCTTTCTTCAGCTTCTGATATTAACACTTCGGCAAATAATATTCTGAAATGTTCTCTTCTTCGTTCTCTGCTGCTCGGCATATGTTGTTGATATGTTACACTTTCTCAATATTTCCATTTCCTTAATTGGATGTGATTTTTCTAATTTGTATTGTTTTCATTGCTGTCTATGGATATACATGGTGAAGCCCCAGTCTCATGTCAGCAATATTTCAAACTATCACCTTACGTATGTCTCCTCACTCTGCTGTTTTTCTGTATCAATTCCTTGACCTTGTTCACCACAGCATTCTTCTTTTCTTGTTTCTCGGTAATCATTCCTCTGCCTTTTTGACCACCACAGTCTACTTCGCTGTTTCTCTGTATTGATTCCCACATCTTCGTGTACTAGATAATGCAATTTTCCCGTGGAATTGCTTCTACGTTAGCAATTGACCAGCGCCCTGATTCATCATCTAGTGCTTCGGAATTGCATATGTTCCTGCCAATTCAGAGTTATTTTTAAAATCTAAATATGGATTTTATATCCTGGTTATGCTCCTTAACTCATGGCCCATACAATTCAGCTTATAACTTTTACATTATGGTCAATTATTTGGAAAATGAGAAAAAATAAATAAATAAATAAAAAATGGATGAAAATAAAGAAGCGCCAAATCAATAAAATATTTTGCACGGAACAAAATAACAGATGAAAAACTCACTTATCAGAATCTGCATTAGAAACATCAGGCCGAAATATCAAACGTTTAATAAAATAAAAATTAGAAATATGATAACTGATACAATGGGAGCTAAATATTTGTTACAGCAGTGTCCAATATACGCTGCACAGAGCTCTTTTGACATACACCTGTTCCATTTGAGGTTACAATTTAATGGGAACGTTAACTGCTGCTTTCTTTGGATGTATTCATTGAGATACCTAAAGGTGTACGAAGCAGAAGAACAAATTGTTGTGGAGACGCCAGGGCAATTTTGTTCAAACCTCTTACAAATATACTGTTGTTTATAACTCCAATGCTAAGTTGACATGCCATAATCGTCATAATTCACCATCAGCCGCAAAGTCTGCTACAAGCCTGACATCCACGTATCTGGTACAACATCCACATTTACAGCTCCCTATGTGTATCTGGTACAACATCCACATTTACAGCTCCCTATGCGTATCTGGTACAACATCCACATGTACAGCTCCCTCTGTGTGTCTGGTACAACATCCACATTTACAACTCCCTCTGTGTGTCTGGTACATCATCCACATTACAGCTCCCTCTGTGTATCTGGTACAACATCCACATTTACAGCTCTCTCCGTGTGCTGGGTACAACATCCACATGTACAGCTGCTTCTGTGTCTCTGGTAAAATATCCACATTTACAGCTGCCTCTGTGTGTCTGGTACAACATCCACATTTACAGCTCTCTCCGTGTGCTGGGTACAACATCCACATGTACAGCCCCCTCTGTGTCTCTGGTACATCATCCACATTACAGCTCTCTCCGTTTATCTGGTACAACATCCACATGTACAGCTCTCTCCGTGTATCTGGTACAACATCCGCATGTACAGCTCTCTCCGTGTATCTAGTACAACATCCACATTTACAGCTCTCTCTGTGTATCTGGTACAACATCCACATGTACAGCTGCCTCTGTGTCTCTGGTAAAATATCCACATTTACAGCTGCCTTTGTGTGTCTGGTACAACATCCACATGTACAGCTCTCTCTGTGTATCTGGTACAACATCCACATGTACAGCTTCCTCTGTGTATCTGGTACAACATCCACATTTACAGCTCTCTCTGTGTCTCTGGTACAACATCCACATTTACAGCTGCCTCTGTGTCTCTGGTACAACATCCATATTAACAGCTCCCTCTGTGTCTCTGGTACAACATCCACATTTACTGCTCCCTCTGTGTCTCTGGTACAAAATCCACATTTACAGCTCCCTCTTTGTGTCTGGTACAACATCCACATTTACAGCTCCCCCAGTGTGTCGGGTACAACATCTACCACCTACAGTTCCTCCAGTGTTTCGGGTATACAATCTACCACCTACAGCTCCCCCAGTGTGCCGGGTACAACATCTACCATCTACAGCTCCCCCAGTGTGCCGGTACAACATCTACCATCTACAGCTCCCCCAGTGTGCCGGTACAACATCTACCACCTACAGCTCCCCCAGTGTGCCGGTACAACATCTACCACCTACAGCTCCCCCAGTGTGCCGGTACAACATCTACCATCTACAGCTCCCCTAGTGTGCCGGTACAACATCTACCATCTACAGCTCCCCCAGTGTGTCGGGTACAACATCTACCACCTACAGTTCCCCCAGTGTGTCGGGTACAACATCTATCACACCCGCTCCCTCAGTGTGTTGGCTACAACATCTATACTACACCAGTTTCCTCAGTGCGTTGTGTACAACATCTATACCACACCAATTTCCTCAGTGCGTTGTGTACAACATCTATACCACACCAATTTCCTCAGTGTGTCGGGTACAACATCTATCACACCAGCTCCCTCAGTGTGTCGAGTACAACATCTATACCACACCAGTTCTCTCAGTGTGTCGGGTACAACATCTATACCACACCAGTTCCCTCAGTGTGTCGTGTACAACATCTATACCACACCAGTTCCCTAAGTGCGTCGTGCACAACATCTATACCACACCAGTTCCCTCAGTGTGTCGGGTACAACATCTATACCACACCAGTTCCCTCAGTGTGTCGTGTACAACATCTATACCCCACCAGTTCCCTCAGTGTGTCGGGTACAACATCTATACCACACCAGTTCCCTCAGTGCGTCGTGTACAACATCTATACCACACCAGTTCCCTCAGTGTGTCGTGTACAATATCTATATCACACCAGTTCCCTCAATGCGTCGAGTACAACATCTACCACACAAGCTCCCTCAGTGTGTCGGGTACAACATCTACCACACCAGCTCCCTTAGTGCGTTGTGTACAACATCTATACCACACCAGCCCCCTTAGTACATTGGGTACAAAATTTACCACACCAGCTCCTCCAATGTGTCGGGTATAACATTTACCACACCAGCTGTGTTATCTAACAACCATAAAACATTTATGTCAACTATTGTGTCCACCAAACTATTTCCACTCCACTTCTAGAAATTCCACTCAACTATTTCCACGCCTCTGTTCCTACTAGTTTACATCCAAAGTCTGATATCTCTCTCCTTCTCCTCCTTCCTATCCGATCCTCACTTCTCACAGAAATTACTAGTTCCCTTTATTTTCCCTCCGTATTTTCCCCACAACCTAAGCATCCATTTTCCTCACACTTCCCACCCCACTCCAACATTCCCCTATACAGTCTTTACATATTTCCCCCCTAAAACCTTCCCCACTATCTACTCTTCCCGCATTTTTTCTGTGTGTACGCAATTTTGGGTTTTTGTTGACACTAAGGCCGAGAATTCGGCGCTGGGTGTTGACTTATGTATCAGATAGCCAGTCCTACCAAACATTTCATCTATAGTGTACGGCGAACGACAGTCCGGCAAACAAAGAACCAAGATGGATCAGTGAAAACATCATTAAATGAGAAGAGAGACGATGGATGTCGTCTTCGAAAAAGCAGAGACATGATTCAAAAGAGCATATACTTACGTGCATGCAGGCAGGGGAAAAGGAGCAGAACATACAAAAAGGACAACGTGAAAATAAAATAAAGGAGAAAGAAAACTTATTTAGATAAGGCTT
>JACEFZ010007456.1:0-30960 GCA_014155875.1 Cepaea nemoralis
AGGTCCCTTTGGGGTCCTGGCTAAAGTCAATAGGATCGCCGATTCCTCCGAAGTCAGAGAGTGTCTGCCTGTACGGCGAGGAACCACCAGTCAGCACACCAATAAGCCAGACATGGGACAACGGATACTCATGCAAACCTCAGGTCCTGTATGACATCACACTGATGTTGGACAACAGGATGTCTTCATCCGACATACAGGACTTCACGTTGGAGCTCAAGCCAACGAACTCAAGCAAGCAAGCATATACTGGCCAAGACCTATTGACGCGTCCTCGTCGAGCGTCCTGGGCAACAGGTCCTTTCGGGGTCCTGGCTGAGGTCAATAGGATCGCCGATTCCTCCGAAGTCGGAGAGTGTCTGCCTGTATGGCGAGGAACCACCAGTCTGCACACCAATAAGCCAGACATGGGACAACGGATACTCACGCAAAACTCAGGTCCTGTATGACATCACACTGATGTTGGACAACAGGATGTCTTCATCCGACATACAGGACTTCGCGTTGGAGCTCAAGCCAACGAACACAAGCAAGCAAGTATAGTTCAGCTTCAATGGGTAGTTTTGGCCATCATAAACCATAACTTTAGCAAGGGAAAATCCCAACTGCATCTCCCAGTGGTAGAGGATGGGAAACCCACAATGGTGTGACAAACGCAGCCCTGGGGACCGAGTATCCACCGTGATATGTGGACACATCTGTTGCTGAGCAGAACAGGGTACGCACTTGTTCTGATAAATGGATGCCAAAAGCAGACATAAAAGACCCTCACGTGGATGTGGACGTCAAGGGGAAACCATTACATTATCTTCCCAAGATTTCATGAATAGTCACATATCAGAGGCAGTGAACGACATTAATGGCTATCTTAGGACATCCTCGTCGGGTAGGGACAGTCATGAGCCACAGGTGACACTAGACCCTGATCCAGCTACTCATGACAAAATCATAATGAATAAATTTAAAATAGGAACTAAAATTTAAAATGGGAAATAAATTTCAAATATGAATATGAAATGTTAGGACATTAAATGGGTTGGAACAGTTGAACAATGTGATAGGAGAAGTGGAAAGCAAGAAAATGGACGTTATTCTAGGCATAGGGGAGATGAGATGGAAGGTAATATCACACTGGCAACCGAAAAACACGCAACGCAATAATTTATTCTGGAGGGGATACACACAAGAAATGAGTAGGACTACTATTTGATTAAAAATAACAGCCAAGTCAATTAATGTTTACTGGTGTATTGCAGATAGAGTTATTATGGTCACAATGAAAGGCAAACCAATAGATATAAATATTATACAAGTATTAGCACTAACAACAAGTAGCAGTACTAAATGTCTCCTTGCATTATCTACGGGAGGGGGCTGGAGCACTTATGGAGATAGCCGTGTGAAATGAAAACCATCCTTTACAAATCAAAGACGTGGAGGTATGCGGCGGGCAGGGCTCTCTTCTGGTACCAGGAGGGTAGTGTCGTACATGAAGATCTTCAGTGGCGATATCCTGCATACGGAAGTCTCCGTGGCGAAATGTTTCAGCCACCGACGTCACGCTCCGGAAGTTGTGGGTTCGACTTCGGATACGTATTATGGTTCAGCCGGTTCTGTGGCGATGGAGGTTACGGAAGCAATTTGTGTTCTCGCATACCGCGTTCACAGCACAGCTGCGGACGATTTGGAAGCAGACCTCCTTGCGTTGGTTTTCATACAATGGTATGAGTGCTGGTCGTTCAGGAAGCAATGGCATAATTTTTGAACATAAACTTGCCGAGAAATCACTAACAGCCAAAAAATGCTGGGGTTGAAATGACGTCATGTGAAAGAAATGTGACTAACCTGTTTTTATGCCTCTAATTCTCTTCTCCGTTTTGTCTTCGATCTCCATGTCGTCGTTCCTGTGGGTTATTCACACAATAATCTATCGACCGTACGTTTGACAACCTCAAAAGCCGATATTCTTCATAGCCGGTTTATCAACACATCCTAATATTCATGTGTCAGCAAATCGACCGATAATAAACAGCACATTCAGTTATCAGTTATCAGTTGGGGTATCTTCATTGCACTCCGGACAGGTCCATAGGTCCTCAGATCCTCCCCCTCCCCCCTCCCCTCCCCAGCATATACTTCAGCGTTCGGTGGCCTATAGTGCCAGTTCTGTGTTGGTTAACGAGGCACCTCGTTTTCCCGATGTACCTCTCGTGTCTGACCATGCCAATTCTTACTCCCAGGTCATTCATCCTGGACAGCGATGTGGATTCACTGACGTCAAAGTCTTCTGTTCTCTACATGTCTTTAAGAACGTTAATAACATCGGCACGATCCATGGGCAGGCCATCTGCAGTGGGTGCAGAGCTAGCCAGTTTACCAGCTCGTTCATTTCCCTAGACTCCCGCATGTCCCGGGACGAAGATGAAGGTGACTTTACGGACAACAGACTTCCTCAGCGACTCAGTCCACTGTCTACGTGCAGATAAAGCTTCGACCTTCTGAATCATGCTCATTGAATCACTCACTTAGTACACATCTCATCCAGCATTGTCTACCTCTAGCCAGCTCTATCTCTGATATCTTTAGTCAACAATGTTGTCACAACGTTCTCAGTGAAAGGTTAGGGTTATTGTTTAGGACCAATGCTGAACACGCAAACCACTGAACGTAAACTTGCCAAGACTCCTACAATAGCAGTGATATGCTGGTGTTGACTGCGATGTCCTGTCAATAGGATATTCATTCATTCATTCAGTAGCATATCTTTTGCAGAACCTTGCTAACATAACAACCTTCCGGAACACCTCTCGATCATAAACAAGTTGTCCCGCGTCCGATACACCTATCTAGAGATCATCCGTCACATCCTGCACGCATTTTCTCTTTGGCCTTCCTCTTTCTCTCTTCCCGGGCATATATCCCTCCATTATTGTTCTCTCTAAACTTACGTGACGTTTCAAGTGATCCAAAGATTTCAATTTTCTTTGTTTTATCGCCATTAGTAAATAACCTACTTCAATATTCAGCGCTTGAAGTATGGATGCATTTGTTCTTTACTTTAAATAGGATATGCAAACAGAAATACCTGAACACATCCTTACCTGGCAACTAGGTCACGGCAATTATCATCATCATTTAGCATATATCCCGCAAAACGTCGCTCATATCACGTCCCGTCGCAGAGGTTTACGACCCGTCGTCAGGTCCCCTTCCCCATTTATGTCCATGCCCAAGGCGTCCCCATTGTCCCGTGTTCAATGTCGTGTTGGTCAACCCCTGGCTCTTCACTCAGGAACTACGCCTTCTAACCCGGTTCTGACATGGCTTAACATGGCCACAATATTTCAGCTTCCCAGACATCACGCGATTAATGAGACAAGTTTTATTCCGTGGTTAAGTTATGTAGAAATAAAGGCATTCATAAATATACAGTTCTCTTTATTTAACAAGTAACAATATAGTCGGGAAAAGTCTGTTTTGTTCTTGTGTTATTTGTTTGTAAATTAGATTTACTATATCAGTTTCTGTTATTTCTCCTTCTTCTATTTTGCTGTTTCTCACTCAGAACCAGGACACGAATAGAGTTCTGGATTGATTTCTGGTACATTCCTCATAATCCCTGTGCCATCACCATCATGTGCCATATGTAGATAAGCGACATGGTTCGCCTTCTCACACGATCACCAGAGTCTGGGACCAGTATTGTGTTCCTATTGCCTCTCAGAATCAGGGCATCAGAATTGGATTGAGGTTTGGTTTGTTTCTCATAATCCCAGGTATATTATGGTTTGGGCTTCCGATCCAATATCCCAAAGTCTGGGCACAGCCGTATGTCTCGTGTGTTGCCACTCCATTCCGATGTTGATATTCCTTCATGCCATGATGCCAAACCGCACAGATTAGTTTCTCTTTAGACGGGCCTGCGTGTCCATTTCTTAACCCTTTGAAAATAAAGCTTGTTCATTCGTTGGTTCGTTCGTTCGCTCTTTCGTTCGTTCGTTCGTCCTGCCTTTCTTCTGCTCCATCTTTACCGTTGTGACGACATACTGCAGTGTTCCCTTTCTCATGACACGTAGAAATACCTGAAATAGAAGAAGAACAATGTGGGTTTGTAGAAGGAAAGGGTATAGTAAATGCTGTTTATTTACTGAGAACCGTAATCGAACGATCTATAGAAGTAAGTGTCATAGAGTGAACGATGACAGAGTGACAGATGGAGTGGCTATGGTTTTGTCTAGGGTATGTCAGTGTAAATGTTGTGTTGAACAACTGATCAACCACGATGCATCAATACCAAACAACAGAATTGCGCACACCATACTTTAATTTGAACCACTGGATACAACATTATTCCTCAGGAACGTTCAGCATTACATATATATATATATATATATACATTGCATAAGCACAGGTACAGTATACGTAGTCCAGAACACTATCGCTGCTAACAACTGGGCTCAGTCTATAATCCTTAGCCTCCGAATTACTCTCTCTGAAAAAAAACAACAACATAGGGCGGAGTTCTCTAGCTAACTCCGCCACTATTCAACCTTTTTCCAGACCGCCGACCTTAGTGTCGGGTCCCAAAACTCAACTGTCCCCACAATGTTTTTCACTTGTCTTTGTAACCTTCCTTCAGCCCTCCCCGGGGACTGCCCATTTAACCCTGTGAACTTGTTTATGTGTACCATTGCTACCAAGGGCAATCACCTCAAAGTTAGTGAACCCAGGCATGTTTCAGAAAACAATTTCTACACCTTTGTTTTATTGACTCAACAAAAGCTTTCAATAAAGTAAGACATGTCGACATGATAAGTATGATTGAAGATCTACAAATTGATGGAAAAGACCTTAGACTTGTAGAAAACATATATTGGAAACAACAATCTGTCATAAGAGTTGATAATGAAGTAGGCCAATATCAGCCTATTAAGAGATGTGTGAGACAGGGATGTGTAATGTCTCCAGATCTGTTTTCCCTGTACAGTGAAAGTATTTTCAGAAATATTGAATATATGGAAGGAATCAACATTGAGGGACGATGCATCAATAATATTAGATATGCAGGTGATAAGTCTTGATTGCAGACAATGAACAGGACCTGCAAGACTTAGTAGATGCGGTTTTTACACACAGTGAACAACTAGGGTTAGAATTAAATTGTAAAAAGACACAGATTATGGTCATCACTAGGAAGAACGAAATACCACAATGTAATATACAAGTAAATGGGAATATTCTTCAACAAGTGAATAGGTACAATTATCTCGGAACAGTAATAACATCTGATGGGAGATGCCTTGAAGAGATTAGAACAAGAATGGCCATGGCAAAAAGTAGCCTTTAGCAAGATGAAAAACATACTAACCAATAAAAAGATGTCAGTTGAAATGAAAAAAGAGTGTTGAGGTGCTACATAGAACCTATACTTTTATATGGATGTGAAGCTTGGGCAATGAGCAGTCAAGCTGAAAAACATCTGATGGCTGTAGAAATGTGGTTTTTGAGGAAAATGCAAAGTATTTGCATTGGAACTCTTCGCTGGCTGCTGAGGATGGGGACGGAGCGCTTATGGGAATGTCCCGAATGCTGTGATGTCGGTTCCTAAATAAATCAATCAATCAATAAATGCAAAGTATACCATGGACAGCCAGAAAGACCAATGAACATGTCCTTCAAGAAACAAATGAAGATCGTAAACTGATTAGAGACATTAGACGCAGACAGTCAACAGTTTTTGGGTATGTTATGAGAAGAAATGAATTGGAGAACTTGGTGACAACTGGTCAGATCAAAGGGAACAGACCAAGAGGAAGACCTAGAAGCAAATAACTGGATGGCTTGGCCTCATGGCATGGTCGTGACAGAAACACGGAGCTGATCCACGACTCTGGTGATCGAGTGAGATGGCAAAACATGACCGCCCACGCTTTCCGGCATGGCACATGATGGATGGATGCATATGCTTTTTGACATCTTGAATCGATTTATTAGTCTATTGTGCCATTTGTGTGTGTGTGTGTGTGTGTATGTGTGTGTGTGTGTGTGTGTGTGTTTAAATAGTTTATAACATTAATTATGTAAGGAAACGAATAATTTATTCATCCTTCTTGGATCGGAAGCGAGCACTGGGGTTCGTCACCTTGATGGCCAACTCCTGGGCTCACTCAACAATGTCTAACCTCTTCCTGCTGGAGACATGGTGTGTAATCACAGCTGAGAATACGCAGTTCTATCTGGGCAGACGTGTTCGCACATCTTCCATGAACACAAGCAACAACAACAACAACTCAATTGTTAACACTTACTTTCCCCCAATCTTCTTCTTCATCAGCGTTCCGAGCCATTGAGGTTCTTTGCTGCAGATACAATCCGTCTCCATTCGTCTCTCTGGTTGACCTTCTCTTGCCAGTCGTTGATTCTAAGTGCTTGTAGGTCCGTATGTATATATATATATATATATATATATATATATATATATATATACCGTCTTCTTTGTCTACCTCGGGGTCTACGGTCATTTATTTCCTGAGTGTAAGCGAGTTTTGTTTCCCTATTATCTTCTGTTCTGTCTATATGCCCCAGCCATTGTAGTCTATTAGCCTTCATGATACCAGTGATTAGCGCAATAGAATGTACAATTTATTGCCTGTTTAACACACATAAAAAACGAATAGTTACATTTGCTGAAGCAGATTATATTCGTATGCCCAAATCATTTGTGTGTAAACTAACAAAAACATATTGCTAATCATTTTAATTTTACCATGGTAGATAGTATGCATGACTGTGGGAATATGTGTGTAGTATATTTCAGCTTGAAAGATTCATTGTTTCGCTTTGTTTTATGTTGAGTGACTTCTACAGCGTGTGCCTGACAAGATGCAGCAAAATCGGTTATCCAATAAATTACGCAACACTTACATTTAATTCTTAATATAATTATTACTCATGGTTTAAAAAAAAAGAAACAACTTATTATTAATAACTCTTTAATGTAATAGTTATTCCTTCAACAGCTTTTCTCTGTTCAATGCAATGCGCTATTCACGTCTGCGACCAGCCACTTTAACCTTCTGTCTACGAGCCTCAGTCTTATCACTAAGAATGTTAGATCTGGACTTCTCAGCCTTTCTCTTGTGGCTGAACTCCATCAGTACACGCTTGTTCTTGAAGCCATTACCTTTGCACTCATGTAGAGCTCGTGGTACAAATAAATATCAATTGTGGATCCCTTTAAGGCCAACAAAACAATTAATTAATAAATATACATGTAATGTTTTGGCCCCGGTCTCTCTGGCCGAGGGGTTACACGACCTTCTCCGTAATCTCGTTTATCACGCAGCGTCTCGTAGCAGGGCGAGAGCTGGGAGCGGTTCGACCCCCGCTGGTGACTTGCGGGATAAATGAGCCGGCCGCTCAGAAAGCAATGGCAAACTACTGAGCGTAATCTTTCCAAGAAATCAACAATATGCTGATTTTGACAGCGATGTCCTGTAAAGGAAATGTTTGGCACTCATGGAAGTAAGGGTATGACTTAGAGACTAGAGGACGCACTAGACAACATAAACAAAAATGGAATGCTGTAGTTACCGACCGGGATTCGAACCTGTCACCTCCAAATGACGACAGCGCCTCGCTGCAGGAAGAAGTATACTTCGACGCATGAACAACTAGACATCCCCGAAAAAAAGGATGTCTTCATTAGCCAGGTATATAATCCCCATGAACCCACAACTATTGAATATGGAGAGAATTCTTATCCAACCATTGACATAGCACCATAGGTCTCAGAAATGTAGATTAAACTAGCATAGGTCAAATAACAAACACACTAACACATCAGACCGTAATGCTGTGTCAGTATAGTAACGAACATTTAAAGAAGAGAAATAATTGGACTTTTCAAGCGACATTTTTTATGTCAGTGTTAGTAAACAGTTATTTGGTGATTCGGGAGTAGTAGAGGTTGGCGCGCAGACCCCACTTTCAGCCTCCAGGCTGAATGCTGATAGGGTTTATGAAGGAAATATGGGTAAAATGGCTCCAGAACCTGGAGGCTGATTTATGAAGGAAATATTTTTGGGCGGGTGAAATTTTTTTCGGCGTGTGGGAAATTTTTCGTGGGAACGGGTTTTTTGACGCTGCCTGGTGGGGTGTAAAAAGTAATTAAGGTAAATGTTTAGTTGGTTCTGGAAAGCGAAGGGGGAAAGTTATTTTGGTTACGTATATTAGTATGTGTAGTGATAAACAAGGGTGTGATGGGTCGTTCTATTCATGGTATATGGTGGTTACGTATATTAGTATGGGTAGTGATAAACAAGGGTGTGATGGGTCGTTCTACTCATGGGTATATGGTGGTGTCGTAGACATAATGTGTATGTGTAGTGATAAACAAGGGTGTGATGGGTCGTTCTACTCATGGGTATATGGTGGTGGCGTAGACATAATGTATATGCGTGATGATCAAGGGTGTGATGGGTCGTTCTACTCATGGGTATATGGTGGTGTCGTAGACATAATGTGTATGTGTAGTGATAAACAAGGGTGTGATGGGTCGTGGTTATACTCGAAGTAAGAGGTGGTGGCGTAGACATAATGTGTATGCGTGGTGATAAACAAGGGTGTGATGAGTCGTGGTTATACTCGAAGTAAGAGATGGTTACTATCATCTGAACAGTGTGATAGTAGTGAAGGTAAAGGGTGGTATATTCACCGAGTACAAAGGAAAGCATATAAAGTTATAATGGGTATGGTGGTAAGGGGTATTAGTGATCAAGTAGGAGTGATATAGGGGTGGTCATAAATATAATAAGAGGTGTTCGCAATTACACACTGGTCAACCAGTGGTCAAGTGGTCAAGTAAGGGTCAAGTAGTCAAGTAAGGAAACTTTAGGGAAAAGTGATTGTAATGATATGGTGGTGATTAAAGAGTGGTAAATTAGTGGTCAATCAGTGGTCAAGCAGTGGTCAAGTAAGGAAAATTTTAGGGGAAATTGGTCGTAGTGACATGGTAATGTTTAAATTAGTGGTAAATTAGTGGTCAAGTAGTGGTCAAGCAGTGGTCAAGTGAGGAAAATTTTAGGGAAATTTTAGGGAAAAGTGATTGTAATGAGATGGTGATGATTAAAGAGTGGTAAATTAGTGGTCAAGCAGTGGTCAAGCAGTGGTCAAGTGGTCAAGTAAGGAAAATTTTAGGGAAAATTGGTCGTAGTGACATGGTAATGCTTAAATTAGTGGTAAATTAGTGATCAAGTAGTGGTCAAGCAGTGGTCAAGCGGTGGTTAAGTGAGGAAAATTTTAGGGAAATTTTAGGGAAAAGTGATTGTAATGAGATGGTGATGATTAAAGGGTGGTAAATTAGTGGTCAAGTAGTGGTCAAGCAGTGGTCAAGTGGTCAAGTGAATAAATTTTACCGGAAAGTAGTTGTAGCGACATGGTGATGCTTAAAGGGTGGTAAATTAGTGGTCAAGTAGTGGTCAAGCAGTGGTCAAGTAGTGGTCAAGTGGTCGAGTGACCACTTAAATTGTAGAGGACGATGTGCCTAAGATTATGGTAGTGATTAAAGTGATCGATGAAGTGGTCAAGCAGTGGTCAAGCAGTGGTCAAGTAGTCGAGTGACCACTTAAATTGTAGGGGAAAGTATGTATAGTGCAATGGTGGTGGGTAAAGTGAGGAAGAATCAATAGTAGTGATAATACTACTACGAATATTAGCGACAAGCACAAAGACAACCAAGTACATACTTGATACACACAAATACAAAGACAACGAAACACACACACACGTACACACATACAGATACAGAAGTACAGACAAACCATACCATTACTACTCTCACAACAACAGCTATACACAAGTACACACCCATAATCAAAGACACAAAGAGGGTCACACACACACACATACAAACACAAAGGCAACTATACACAGACAACCTATACCATTACTACTGTCATCACAACTATACACACACGTGTACACACATACAAACACAAAGTCAACCACACACACACACACACACACACACACACACACACACACACACCCATAAACATCCACTCAAGTACAGACACAGGAAAACAAAGACAATCAAGGACAGACACACTCACCCATAAACAAATACACACCTACAAGCAAAAACACACAAAGACACAGACACACTTGTACATACAGACATACACATAAAGACAGACAAGCACAAAGACACACCCATACCATTACTACTGTCATCACAACTATATACAACCACGTACATACACGCGTACAACAACAAAGACAGACACAAAACAAATACAGACACACTCACACATAATCAATTACACAAGTACACACCCATAATCAAAGACACATAAAGACAGACAAGCACAAAGACACACCCATACCATTACTACTGGTACCTTAATCAGTACAGATACACTTACCCATAAGACTAAACTATACAAACCACATACCCCCTTTTGGTAAAGAACGCGGATGTCCGAGACTACGTCATCACCGCCATGTGCAAAAGTCATTAAGTATGAGTCATCGGTTTGTGGGAAGCAGGCGTGAGAATAGCTTCTCTAACTGCCACGTCAGCTACGTCGTGTGCAGACCCAGTGTATAAAGATAGAAGGCGTCTCTTGTGAGCACAGTACCAGTTCACGGGCTGACTTGGGTATCTACAGAGGTGCTTCAGGGTGGTGTGAGCAGTGTTTGTGTCGTCGGCAGATATTGTTCACGTACTGACTTGGCTAGCTACAGCAGTGAAACTTGGTGTGAGCATTGTTCGTGTAGTAAGCAGCTATTTTTCACGTAGTGACTTGGGTACAGCAGTGAAACTTGGTGTGAGCCTTATTCGTGTCGTTGGCCTCTGATAAAACAATGAAACATTGTATACACCAGAACATTTTTTGGGATTGTAAGAAAGCGAGAAAAATACAGTTTATCAATATGACCACCAGATCTACTTTCACGTGTTCAGTGTGCGACAAAGCCTATTGTGATAAGTATACCCTTAATCGTCACATTCGGACCATTCACGAGGGGAAAGACCAAGTATATGCCTGTCAGTTATGTGATAAGGTGTATAATACGAACGATGGCCTTCAAAAATACAAACGAATACGTCATCAGCCACGTATGAATACACCAAACACTGCAATACCAAAGACGACAGCACCACCTGTCTATTTACACCATCATCGTAGTCTAACGCAAGTACCAGACTGCCACCACTGTATCTTCAATGATAACCTTACCCGCCATAATAGGAACATTCACAATGATTATCCCTGTCAGTTACGTGACAATCTATACAATTCGAACCTACAACGGTACTTACATCACCAGACATCACGAGAACGAACGACACCCTTAGACACCCTGGCAACAAGTCCACTCATAGTAGCAGAGGATATCCAACCAAATGATAGAGACAGTTTGGCAGCCCTTAAGGCGTACTGCAAGGACCTATCGCTTATGCTACCAAATCAAGTGGTAGTATTAGAAAAAAGTGTTGACCACCGCTATCGGGTGGTTTTGGTATGATAAAAAGAAGTATTCAGATATCTTGTATGATATCTCATACATGTCTTTATTCTGGATCCGAAACAAATAAGGTATGTGTGATGACTTCGACAACAACAGTGTTTTTGATAGTCAACCAGCAGAGCCCAGAAGAATGAAGATCACTAATCCAGAACTTTTTGGTGTTTCACTAATCATCTATGTCATTGATTGTTTCTTATGATATATAGCTAAACTGTTTTTCACTACTCATCTATGTCATTGATTTTTTCTTATATCACTAAAGTGTTTTGATGAATAATACATTCTTTGATATATTAAAACCAAGTTTTTAGTTGATTTTCTCTATTGGTTTTGTTTTCATGACGTTGTCTTATCGGTTCAGAGCTTACATTACCAGACATGAACAAAGTCTTAGAAGAAGTTATGGCAAATACAGAACAGTCAAATGTATAAAACATAGGAAAAAATAACCAAAGGCGAAAAGACCTAAAGAGAGAAATGTCTCGACCAAGCTTATAAATATTACAACTAAAAGGTTGATCAAAATTCAAACATTATAAAAATAACCAAATATGAAAAATATCGTCCAAAGACAGAAATATTTCAACTAAACTTATAAATAAGTCACCAAAAGGGGAAAAGGTCAAGTACAGAAATAGCTATGGAAAAAGTAAGTCCACAAAACTAAGAAAGAAATGTAATTTCTGTAGTCAAATGTGTCTTATCTGAAAAGACGCTATCAATGTCACCCCTTTCCTTGTTTTACTTTACCAAAGACCTTCACCGTATCTGGTACAGAAACCCTTATACAGCACTCATCTCTCCACAGTCTTGGTTGCTTTCTAATACAAAGTGGTTACATCACCAAGAACTTCAAACCTCCACTGTACACGTGCTCCATTGAAACACCCATGACAGTTAACAACATGTATGGCCATGTAATCTATGAGTCCATCGGGGATAGTTCATCCGAGTATTCCAAAAGATCCATTTCCCATGGCTGACATCTTCAACTTGCTATAACACAACTTATTCTATTATACACTTTACATGAAATTTCCCAAATTTGGGCTCTATTAAAGATTACGTAAGGAGATACACAAAGACACCAAGAACATATCATACAAAACAATTCACAAATTAAAACTTAAACCATATCAGATGAACCACCCAACAAGTACTACTAGAACACAAACATATAATAAGGAAACACATGACACACAGAGCTTACAGACAAATCACTTGGACTTAAACAAATTTTGCTTCTTGTACTGTAGAATTCTACCAACACTTCTTTCCTATCACCAAAACTAAACATCTACCACACAACCACTGGTCATTTGTCCAACATAATACTCATAACCTCGCCAACGACATTAAGGAAATGCATACTAGTTTATTTCTGGTTATAACTGTTTTAATAGAGCAGAGAGATATACATGCTAATTAGACTACAGCTGCCTTCTTCACTGCTGTCCTTTGTTCGATGACTTTTCTTCTGTGGTTGTCCCTAACAAATTCCGTCAGACCCAAAACTCAGGGTTTAACTCCAAATGACGACAGCGCCTCGCTGCAGGAAGAAGTATACTTCGACGCATAAACAACTAGACATCCCCGAAAAAAAAGATGTCTTCATTAGCCAGGTATAAAACCCCATAAAACCCCCAAAACTATTGAATATGGATAAAATTCTTATCCAACCATTGCCCTAGCACCAAAAGGTCTCAAAAATGTAGATTAAACTAGCATAGGTCAAATAACAAACACACTAACACATCAGACCTTTGGGGCTGTGTCAGTATAGTAACGAACTTTTAAAGAAGAGAAATAATTGGACTTTTCAAGCGACATTTTTTATGTCATGTTAGAAAACAGTTATTTGGTGATTGGGGGTAGTAGGGGTTTTGGCGCGCAGCCCCCACTTTCAGCCTCCAGGCTAAAATGCGATGGGGGTTTATGAGGAAATAGGGGGTAAAATGGCTCCAGAACCTGGAGGCTGATTTATGAAGGAAATTTTTTGGGCGGGTGAAATTTTTTTCGGCGTGGGGGAAAATTTTTTCGGGGGGAAGGGGTTTTTTTGACGCTGCCTGGGGGGGTTTTTAAAAAAGTAATTAAGGTAAATGTTTAGTTGGTTCTGGAAAGCAAAGGGGGAAAAGTTATTTTGGTTACGTATATTAGTATGTGTAGTAAATAAACAAGGGTTGATGGTCGTTCTATTCAGGGTATATGGGGGGTTACGTATATTAGTATGGGTAGTGATAAAAAAGGGGTTTGTGATGGGTCGTTCTACTCATGGGTATATGGTGGTGTCGTAGACTAATGTGTATGTGTAGTGATAAACAAGGGGGGTGGGGTCGTTCTACTCATGGGTATATGGGGGTGGCGTAGACATAATGTATTTTTTCGTGATGATCAAGGGTGTGATGGGTCTTCTACTCATGGTATATGGTGGGGTCGTAGACATAATGTGTATGTGTAGTGATAAACAAGGGTGTGATGGGTCGTGGTTATACTCAAGTAAGAGGTGGTGGCGTAGACATAATGTGTATGCTTTGGTGATAAAAAAGGGTTTTGGGGATGAGTCGTGGTTATACTCGAAGAAAGAGAGGGTTACTATCCCTGAACAGTGTGATAGTAGTGAAGGAAAAGGGTGGTATATTCCCCGGGTAAAAAGGGAAAAGCATAAAAAGGTTTAAAATTTGGGTATGGTGGTAAGGGGTATTATGATCAAGTAGGAGTGAAAAGGGGTGGTCATAAATATAATAAGAGGTGTTCGCAATTACACACTGGTAAACCCCAGTGGTCAAGTGGTCAAGAAAGGGGTTTAAAGTAGTCAAGTAAGGAAATTTTGGGGAAAAATTTGATTGTAATGATATGGTGGTGTTTAAAAGAGGGGTTAAATTAGTGGTCAATCAGGGGTCAAGCAGTGGTCAAGTAAGGAAAATTTTAGGGGAATTGGTCGTATTCACATGGTAATTTTTAAATTAGTGGAAAATTTAGTGGTCAAGTAGTGGTAAAAGCAGTGGTAAAGTGAGGAAAATTTTGGGGAAAATTTTGGGGAAAAAGTGATTGTAATGAGATGGTGATGATTAAAGAGGGGTTTAAATTGGGGTCAACCCGTGGTCAAGCAGTGGTCAATTGGTCAAGAAAAGGAAAATTTTAGGGAAAATTGGTCGTAGTGACAGGGGAATGCTTAAATTAGTGGAAAATTAGTGATCAATTGTGGTCGCAGGGTCAAGCGGGGTTAAGTGAGGAAAATTTTAGGGAAATTTTAGGGAAAAGTGATTGTAATGAGTTTGGTGATGATTAAAGGGTGGTAAATTAGTGGTCAAGTAGTGGTCAAGCAGTGGTCAAGTGGTCAAGTGAATAAATTTCCCGGGAAAAGTATTTTGTAGCGACATGGTGATGTTTAAAAGGGGTGGTAAATTATGGTAAAGTAGTGGTCAAGCAGTGGTCAAGTAGGGGTCAAGTGGTCGGTGACCATTTAAAATTTGTAGAGGACGATGTGCCTAAGATTATGGTAGGATTAAAGTGATCGATGAAGTGGTCAAGCAGTGGTCAAGCAGTGGTCAAGTAGTCGAGTGACCATTTAAAATTGTAGGGGAAAGTATGTATAGTGCAATGGTGGTGGTAAAGTGGGGAAAGAATCAATAGTAGTGATAATACTACTCCGAATATTAGCGACAAGCACAAAGAAAACCCAAATACATACTTGATACACACAAATACAAAGACAACGAAACACACACAAAACGTACACACAAAACAGATACAGAAGTACAAAACCCAAAAACCATTACTACTCTCAAAACAACAGCTATAAAAAGTACACACCCATATCAAAGACACAAAGAGGGTCACACACACACCATACAAACACAAAGGCAACTATACACAGACAACCTATACCATTACTACTGTCATCACAACTATACACACCGTGTACAAAACATACAAACACAAAGTTCAACCACACACACAAAACCACACACACACACACACAACACACACACACCCATAAACCCACTCAAGTACGACACAGGAAAAAAAAGACAATCAAGGACAGACACACTCACCCATAAAACAAATACACCCTACAAGCAAAAACACACAAGACACAGACACACTTGTACATACAGACATACACATAAAGACAGAAAAAGCAAAAAGACACACCCATACCATTACTACTGTCATCACAACTATATACAACCACGTACATACACGCGTACAAAAACCCAAAGACAGACACAAAACAAATACAGACACACCACACATAATAAATTACACAAGTACACACCCTAATCAAAGACACATAAAGACAGAAAAGCACAAAGACACACCCATACCATTACTACTGGTACCTTAATCAGTACAGATACACTTACCCATAAAACTAAACTATACAAACCACATCCCCCCTTTTTGGGTAAAGAACGGGGATGTCCGAGACTACGTCATCACCGCCATGTGCAAAAGTCATTAAGTATGAGTCATCGGTTTGTGGGAAGCAGGCGTGAGAATAGCTTCTCTAACTGCCACGTCAGCTACGTCGGGGTGCAAAACCCAGTGTATAAAGATAGAAGGCGTCTCTTGTGAGCACAGTACCAGTTCAGGGGGGGCTGACTTGGGTATCTACAGAGGTGCTTCAGGGTGGTGGGGCCAGTGTTTGTGTCGTCGGCGGGATATTGTTCACGTACTGACTTGGCTAGCTACAGCGGGAAACTTGGTGTGAGCATTGTTCGTGTAGTAACGCAGCTATTTTTCACGTAGTGACTTGGGTACAGCAGTGAAACTTGGTGTGAGCCTTATTCGTGTCTTTGGGCCTCTGATAAAACAATGAAACATTGTATACACCAGAACTTTTTTTGGGGATTGTAAGAAAGCGAGAAAAATACATTTTTATCAATATGACCACCAGATCTACTTTCACGTGTTCAGTGTGCGACAAAGCCTATTGTGATAAGTATACCCTTAATCGTCAATTCGGACCATTCACGGGGGGAAAGCCCAAAGTATATGCCTGTCAGTTATGTGATAAGGTGTATAATACGAACGATGGCCTTCAAAAATACAAACGAATACGTCATCAGCCACGTATGAATACACCAAACACTGCAATCCCAAAAGACGACAGCCCCCACCTTCTATTTACACCATCATCGTAGTCTAACGCAAGTACCAGACTGCCACCACTGTATCTTCAATGATAACCTTACCCGCCATAATAGGAACATTCACAATGATTATCCCTGTCAGTTACGTGACAATCTATACAATTCGAACCTACAACGGTACTTACATCACCAGACATCACGAGAACGAACGACACCCTTAGACACCCTGGCAACAAGTCCACTCATAGTAGCAGAGGATATCCAACCAAATGATAGAGACAGTTTGGCAGCCCTTAAGGCGTACTGAAAGGACCTATCGCTTATGCTACCAAATCAAGTGGTAGTATTAGAAAAAAGTGTTGACCACCGCTATCGGGTGGTTTTGGTATGATAAAAAGAAGTATTCAGATATCTTGTATGATATCTCATACATGTCTTTATTCTGGATCCGAAACAAATAAGGTATGTGTGATGACTTCGACAAAAACAGTGTTTTTGATAGTCAACCAGCAGAGCCCAGAAAAATGAAGATCACTAATCCAGAATTTTTTGGGTGTTTCACTAATCATCTATGTCATTGATTGTTTCTTATGATATATAGCAAAAACTGTTTTTTCACTACTCATCTATGTCATTGTTTTTTTCTTATATCACTAAAGTGTTTTGATGAATAATACTTTCTTTGATATATTAAAACCAAGTTTTTAGTTGATTTTCTCTATTGGTTTTTTTTTCATGACGTTGTTTATCGGTTCAGAGCTTACATTACCAGACATGAACAAAGTCTAGAAGAAGTTATGGCCAATACAGAACAGTCAATGTATAAAACATAGGAAAAAATAACCAAAGGCGAAAAGACCTAAAGAGAGAAATGTCTCGACCAAGCTTATAAATATTACAACTAAAAGGTTGATCAAAATTCCAACATTATAAAAATAACCAAATATAAAAATATCGTCCAAAGACAGAAATATTTTCAACTAAACTTATAAATAAGTCACCAAAAGGGGAAAAGGTCAAGTACAGAAATAGCTATGGAAAAAGTAAGTCCACAAAACTAAGAAAGAAATGTAATTTCTGTAGTCAAATGTGTCTTATCTGAAAAGACTCTATCAATGTCACCCCTTCCTTGTTTTACTTACCAAAGACCTTCACCGTATCTGTACAGAACCCTTATACAGCACTCATCTCTCCACAGTCCTGGTTGCTTTCTAATACAAAGTGGTTACATCACCAAGACTTCAAACCTCCACTGTACACGTGCTCCATTGAAACACCCATGACAGTTAACAACATGTATGGCCATGTAATCTATGAGTCCATCGGGATAGTTCATACCGAGTATTCCAAAAGATCCATTTCCCATGGCTGACATCTTCAACTTGCTATAACACAACTTATTCTATTATACACTTTACATGAAATTTCCCAAATTTGGGCTCTATTAAAGATTACGTAAGGAGATACACAAAGACACCAAGAACATATCATACAAAACAATTCACAAATTAAAACTTAAACCATATCAGATGAACCACCCAACAAGTACTACTAGAACACAAACATATAATAAGGAAACACATGACACACAGAGCTTACAGACAAATCACTTGGACTTAAACAAATTTTGCTTCTTGTACTGTAGAATTCTACCAACACTTCTTTCCTATCACCAAAACTAAACATCTACCACACAACCACTGGTCATTTGTCCAACATAATACTCATAACCTCGCCAACGACATTAAGGAAATGCATACTAGTTTATTTCTGGTTATAACTGTTGTAATAGAGCAGAGAGATATACATGCTAATTAGACTACAGCTGCCTTCTTCACTGCTGTCCTTTGTTCGATGACTTTTCTTCTGTGGTTGTCCCTCAAGACTGGGTTCAAAAATTTTTCCAGCTCTAGTATACGGCTTTCAAAATTCTCACGTTCTCTGATTACATGATGCCAGTTACCATTGCGTTCTTCGGTGCCAACAGTATGGACTGTCAAGAAGTGAGGTTCTGGTGCAAAATTAACCTGTGGAGGTAAATAAAACACATTGAAACTTACAAGACTACCTACTACTTCAGTAAAGAAAAAACAGTAAAACATTCACAAGGAGAAGTGGTAAAATCCACTAAACAACAGACTGTCGACATTCTATTGGTTACGTCTTGAGAAAAGGTAAAGGTTTAGTCACTGATGTTTTGTAGTATAGAGAGATGTACATAGAAAACATGTATAGCAGCTAGGTCTTCTGTATTAGACATGTTTACAAAAGAATTACTCATGTGATCTATGATCATTACTACCCATACACACCTTATTCGTTGAAGAGGAACACCTTCGGACAACATCAGTAGGATATTTTTCGTTCCACGTCACATTAATTTTCTTGAGAGACTCTGGGGCATGACTACTAGCCAAAAGGTCAATATCTTCATCTGAAGACGAATCATCACCCCAAGCAAAGGTTGTCTCTGGTACATCTAAAGCTGGCTGGGTGCCACGAGTAGGTTTCTGGCAGAACAAAATGTCTAATGATAAAGCTGGTGTGAAGAAGCCAGAATCATCCTCCTTCAAAACACTGTCATCTTCACAACAATCTTCATCTTCTGACCACGATGTCCGTCTATCCATTAAAGCTGTCATTGTACCTGGTGAATGGAAGGTGAAAAATGTTTTACACAAGTAGGTTAAAACGTTAGGATTACAATGTGATTCTATAGAAGAATCTCTGATCACAGACCCATACTACAGATACGACAGTGTGAGTGTAGATTCTACGAGTCACAATTATGGACTGGTGTAATGGTTTTCACTAACAACTGACAAGAGGGTGTTTTTGTGAAACGGGAACTCGACACCGGTGATATGTTAGTAGTAGGGGCTTTAAATCTAATGTCTGACAATGTATACGTATGCATTTCCTTAATGTCGTTGGCGAGGGTATGAGTATTATGTTGGACAAATGACCAGTGGTTGTGTGGTAGATGTTTAGTTTTGGTGATAGGAAAGAAGTGTTGGTAGAATTCTACAGTACAAGAAGCAAAATTTGTTTGAGTCCAAGTGATTCGTCTGTAAGCTCTGTGTGTCATGTGTTTCCTTATTATATGTTTGTGTTCTAGTAGTACTTGTTGGGTGGTTCATCTGATATGGTTTAAGTTTTAATTTGTGAATTGTTTTGTATGATATGTTCTTGGTGTCTTTGTGTATCTCCTTACGTAATCTTTAATAGAGCCCAAATTTGGGAAATTTCATGTAAAGTGTATATTAGAATAAGTTGTGTTATAGCAAGTTGAAGATGTCAGCCATGGGAAATGGATCTTTTGGAATACTCGGATGAACTATCCCCGATGGACTCATAGATTACATGGCCATACATGTTGTTAACTGTCATGGGTGTTTCAATGGAGCACGTGTACAGTGGAGGTTTGAAGTTCTTGGTGATGTAACCACTTTGTATTAGAAAGCAACCAAGACTGTGGAGAGATGAGTGCTGTATAAGGGTTTCTGTACCAGATACGGTGAAGGTCTTTGGTAAAGTAAAACAAGGAAAGGGGTGACATTGATAGCGTCTTTTCAGATAAGACACATTTGACTACAGAAGTTACATTTCTTTCTTAGTTTTGTGGACTTACTTTTTCCATAGCTATTTCTGTACTTGACCTTTTCCCCTTTTGGTGACTTATTTATAAGTTTAGTTGAAATATTTCTGTCTTTGGACGATATTTTTCATATTTGGTTATTTTTATAATGTTTGAATTTTGATCAACCTTTTAGTTGTAATATTTATAAGCTTGGTCGAGACATTTCTCTCTTTAGGTCTTTTCGCCTTTGGTTATTTTTTCCTATGTTTTATACATTTGACTGTTCTGTATTTGCCATAACTTCTTCTAAGACGTTGTTCATGTCTGGTAATGTAAGCTCTGAACCGATAAGACAACGTCATGAAAACAAAACCAATAGAGAAAATCAACAAAAAACTTGGTTTCAATATATCAAAGAATGTATTATTCATCAAAACACTTTAGTGATATAAGAAAAAATCAATGACATAGATGAGTAGTGAAAAACAGTTTAGCTATATATCATAAGAAACAATCAATGACATAGATGATTAGTGAAACACCAAAAAGTTCTGGATTAGTGATCTTCATTCTTCTGGGCTCTGCTGGTTGACTATCAAAAACACTGTTGTTGTCGAAGTCATCACACATACCTTATTTGTTTCGGATCCAGAATAAAGACATGTATGAGATATCATACAAGATATCTGAATACTTCTTTTTATCATACCAAAACCACCCGATAGCGGTGGTCGACACTTTTTTCTAATACTACCACTTGATTGGGTAGCATAAGCGATAGGTCCTTGGAGTACGCCTTAAGGGCTGCCAAACTGTCTCTATCATTTGGTTGGATATCCTCTGCTACTATGAGTGGACTTGTTGCCAGGGTGTCTAAGGGTGTCGTTCGTTCTCGTGATGTCTGGTGATGTAAGTACCGTTGTAGGTTCGAATTGTATAGATTGTCACGTAACTGACAGGGATAATCATTGTGAATGTTCCTATTATGGCGGGTAAGGTTATCATTGAAGATACAGTGGTGGCAGTCTGGTACTTGCGTTAGACTACGATGATGGTGTAAATAGACAGGTGGTGCTGTCGTCTCTGGTATTGCAGTGTTTGGTGTATTTATACGTGGCTGATGACGTATTCGTTTGTGTTTTTGTAGGCCATCGTTCGTATTATACACCTTATCACATAACTGACAGGCATATACTTGGTCTTTCCCCTCGTGAATGGTCCGAATGTGACGATTAAGGGTATACTTATCACAATAGGCTTTGTCGCACACTGAACACGTGAAAGTAGATCTGGTGGTCATATTGATAAACTGTATTTTTTCTCGCTTTCTTACAATCCCAAAAAATGTTCTGGTGTATACAATGTTTCATTGTTTTATCAGAGGCCAACGACACGAATAAGGCTCACACCAAGTTTCACTGCTGTACCCAAGTCACTACGTGAAAAATAGCTGCTTACTACACGAACAATGCTCACACCAAGTTTCACTGCTGTAGCTAGCCAAGTCAGTACGTGAACAATATCTGCCGACGACACAAACACTGCTCACACCACCCTGAAGCACCTCTGTAGATACCCAAGTCAGCCCGTGAACTGGTACTGTGCTCACAAGAGACGCCTTCTATTTTTATACACTGGGTCTGCACACGACGTAGCTGACGTGGCAGTTAGACAAGCTATTCTCACGCCTGCTTCCCACAAACCGATGACTCATACTTAATGACTTTTGCACATGGCGGTGATGACGTAGTCTCGGACATCCGCGTTCTTTACCAAAAGGGGGTATGTGGTTTGTATAGTTTAGTCTTATGGGTAAGTGTATCTGTACTGATTGAGGTACCAGTAGTAATGGTATGGGTGTGTCTTTGGGCTTGTCTGTCTTTATGTGTCTTTGATTATGGGTGTGTACTTGTGTAATTGATTATGTGTGAGTGTGTCTGTATTTGTTTTGTGTCTGTCTTTGTTGTTGTACGCGTGTCTGTACGTGGTTGTATATAGTTGTGATGACAGTAGTAATGGTATGGGTGTGTCTTTGTGCTTGTCTGTCTTTATGTGTATGTCTGTATGTACAAGTGTGTCTGTGTCTTTGTGTGTTTTTGCTTGTAGGTGTGTATTTGTTTATGGGTGAGTGTGTCTGTCCTTGATTGTCTTTATTTTCCTGTGTCTGTACTTGAGTGGATGTTTATGGGTGTGTGTGTGTGTGTGTGTGTGTGTGTGTGTGTGTGGTTGACTTTGTGTTTGTATGTGTGTACACGTGTGTGTATAGTTGTGATGACAGTAGTAATGGTATGGGTTGTCTGTGTATGGTTGCCTTTGTGTTTGTATGTGTGTGTGTGACCCTCTTTGTGTCTTTGATTATGGGTGTGTACTTGTGTATAGCTGTTGTTGTGAGAGTAGTAATGGTATGGTTTGTCTGTACTTCTGTATCTGTATGTGTGTACGTGTGTGTGTGTTTCGTTGTCTTTGTATTTGTGTGTATCAAGTATGTACTTGGTTGTCTTTGTGCTTGTCGCTAATATTCGTAGTAGTATTATCACTACTATTGATTCTTCCTCACTTTACCCACCACCATTGCACTATACATACTTTCCCCTACAATTTAAGTGGTCACTCGACTACTTGACCACTGCTTGACCACTGCTTGACCACGTCATCGATCACTTTAATCACTACCATAATCTTAGGCACATCGTCCTCTATAATTTAAGTGGTCACTCGACCACTTGACCACTACTTGACCACTGCTTGACCACTACTTGACCACTAATTTACCACCCTTTAAGCATCAACATGTCGCTACAACTACTTTCCGGTAAAATTTATTCACTTGACCACTTGACCACTGCTTGACCACTACTTGACCACTAATTTACCACCCTTTAATCATCACCATCTCATTACAATCACTTTTCCCTAAAATTTCCCTAAAATTTTCCTCACTTAACCACCGCTTGACCACTGCTTGACCACTACTTGATCACTAATTTACCACTAATGTAAGCATTACCATGTCACTGCGACCAATTTTTTCCTAAAATTTTCCTTACTTGACCACTTGACCACTGCTTGACCACTGCTTGACCACTAATTTACCACTCTTTAATCATCACCATCTCATTACAATCACTTTTCCCTAAAATTTCCCTAAAATTTTCCTCACTTGACCACTGCTTGACAACTGCTTGACCACTACTTGACAACTAATTTACCACTAATTTAAACATTACCATGTCACTACGACCAATTTCCCCTAAAATTTTCCTTACTTGACCACTTGACCACTTCCTGACCACTGATTGACCACTAATTTACCACTCTTTAATCACCACCATATCATTACAATCACTTTTCCCTAAAGTTTCCTTACTTGACTACTTGACCCTTACTTGACCACTTGACCACTGGTTGACCATTGTGTAATTGCGAACACCTCTTATTATATTTATGACCATCCCTATATCACTCCTACTTGATCACTAATACCCCTTACCACCATACCCATTATAACTTTATATGCTTTCCTTTGCACTCGGTGAATATACCACCCTTTACCTTCACTACTATCACACTGTTCAGATGATAGTAACCATCTCTTACTTCGAGTATAACCACGACTCATCACACCCTTGTTTATCACCACGCATACACATTATGTCTACGCCACCACCTCTTACTTCGAGTATAACCACGACCCATCACACCCTTGTTTATCACTACACATACACATTATGTCTACGACACCACCATATACCCATGAGTAGAACGACCCATCACACCCTTGATCATCACGCATATACATTATGTCTACGCCATCACCATATACCCATGAGTAGAACGACCCATCACACCCTTGTTTATCACTACACATACACATTATGTCTACGACACCACCATATACCATGAATAGAACGACCCATCACACCCTTGTTTATCACTACACATACTAATATACGTAACCAAAATAACTTTCCCCCTTCGCTTTCCAGAACCAACTAAACATTTACCTTAATTACTTTTTACACCCCACCAGGCAGCGTCAAAAAACCCGTTCCCACGAAAAATTTCCCACACGCCGAAAAAAAAATTTCACCCGCCCAAAAATATTTCCTTCATAAATGAGCCTCCAGGTTCTGGAGCCATTTTACCCATATTTCCTTCATAAACCCTATCAGCATTCAGCCTGGAGGCTGAAAGTGGGGTCTGCGCGCCAGCCTCTACTACTTTCGGGGTTAAGTTTGGATAGCCGTCTCTGCACCTTGGTCAGATCAAGTACAGATAAATCCACACTTTAATCTTATAATCTTAGGCAAAAAGTCGGGAAGTGACATACACTCAAAAGGACGATCATTGGCCTTTCAACGGCCTGCCAAAAATATAATGGCTCATATTCTCCACATCATAACAAAGAAAAATACTTAAAATTCTATACATTAGCACAGACAGCCAGGAAAGCAGATTACAAAACTGTGTCGAGCGAAAAATTAACTAAATAATATAATTACTTATAGTAACGGCTGTCTATTTTTCTCAACATATATAACTTGAGTTGATAATTTCTATTAGCATAGGTTGATTTGCAAATGGAATTAACGATATATTCAGCACGTCATTTCCAGAATTGTAAGTGTAATATTTTTAGATTAAGTAACGTCCCTTAATATGTCATGTCGTTATGTCCCTTATCTTAATTTTTTTTTTTTTTTGGTCTGTCCCGAAGTTGTTTGAAGAGAATTGTTAATAAATTCGGTGTGTACTCAACAATTATGCTGCCTTGTTGTTATGATAATCTGGGCGTTTTAAATTAAAACAAAAATAAAATAATAAAATAAATAAGCGATGCACCATTTTGTTATTTATTATCATGTGCATACTATTCTGTTTTGATTATGATAACCAGAGTTAGAATAACAGTCATATCGGTAGAAAATATAAGGAAAAAGTTGTACTGTACCTAATAAACACTGCTAGAGACATATTTTTAAAAATCAAAATCACGTTTAGCTTTTGCACAAGGATATAATCAAATGAAAGAAACTGCAGTAAAATCAAAACTTCTAAAATAAAAAATAAAAAAAAAAAAAAAAAACAACAACAACAACAAACACCGCAATGCAAAGATAATCGTGTTTCATCAATTCATAGAGTGGATCGATACAACTATCGCTCGTCATTTCAAAGACTAAATCGGTATAAATATCTAAGAACTGCAATAAAACTTGCGGGGAGGTGCAATAAGGTTATTAGATCAAGCATCGCTATGACGAAGATACCTGGTGGAAAACTGTGACAAATTTGATAGTTGACAGAGGACCTAGTTAGTAGTGTTCTCTGGAAATATATCTTGAATAATAAATATACAAGATAAAGGATATGATTTTGCACGTTTTCGTCTAGAGGTCTCTTAAATGAGTTAATCATTCCCGCAATAGCCTTTTTGGAGAACCATTTTTCTTTGGCTCAACCCCCACTGTGAGACTACTATGTATCTACACAGAAATTTATATAAGAAGAAAAAGGTTCCCTAAGACCAAAAGGAGAACTGGACTCTTCGCCCCTGTACAACTGAGGATCCATCTCACTCATTATAGTGTTGTCAGTGTGCTATTCGTCCGTCACATTAGATCATCCTTTATTTATTTTGTCAGTGTGACCTATATCAGTTTGTCCAATTTTTCTAGGACTGTAGGATTCAATTCTTGTAGACAAACTCAACAATAACTGTACATAACATCTGTTGAACAAGACATCTACATGACAGGTTCTTGACAAGAGTGGGACATACATTTACATAGAATTGTTTACACCACAATTGTACAAGACATACATCATGAGATACTTGACAACATCTATACAGGACTTTTCACAATATTGTAACCAACCACAGCAACTTAAGACAGTCACCAGAGACAATACTTGACAGCAACTGTACAAGACATTCTCTTGAGACATGTACTTAAAACACTGATTCATTAAATACACAATTTATTGAGCTGATGGTGAGTCGAGTGATGACCATTGTTTCATCTCCTGGCATGTCAACACCTCAATAATTACATTGAAAATGCATAAAATATGCCACACATGCATGTAGATAAACATAATACACCACCTCCCCATTACTCCACCACCCAATCACTAAACTCTCCTCCTCCTCCTCTCCAACTACAGCACTCATTCATGTATCTATCATCATGCTCTGTCTCTGGGAAGTATTCATGAAAATCCTACTTATGGGAAACTTAAGGACGGAACTACTGTTCTGGATCCGTTTGTACCCTGTTATCCTCAGCAACTGAGGTTGGAAAAGGTCCAGGTAGCAGATTTCCAGTAATAAGTCCCATGGCAGATCATTTCCTCTTGAGAACAGAATTGGTGGTGATGATAAGGTACTGAATCTCCCTGTTGACCAGACTGTCTGTGAAAACTGTCACTGGGGACCTCACATATCTAGTCCACCTCACTCACTCCTCAAGTCTTCATTCATAAACACTGTGTGAGCACCAGGCTGGAGATTAACCAAGACAAGTCCTAGCCAAACAATCCATTGCACTAGGCCTTTCACCAGTCTTCTTGAATGAGGTTAACAACCATAGACTTGTTGTTTTCGTTCTCAGATGATTCTGATAATTATGATCACTGAAGTCTTCAGAACTATTCCTTTTGAGAACAGAATTGGTTCAGGGTTTAGGGACTACTGGCTAGTTGTCCCAGATGATATACAGAAAGCCTGTCCACCATCCTCCTGTTCTCTGTCAATATATAAAATGGCACAATATCTCTTTACATTTGTTAAAATATAATGTTATCATACATTGACATACACAGATGGAAATGGGGAGGTTAAGGGAGGATGTTAACCAAACACACCTCTCCTTGTTTGATGATGCAGTGTATTTCACTGTGATGTATTGTGGGTGACATGTGTTTCATTATTCACCTTTATCTGTGGTAATCACAAGCCTATATGTTGAGACATGGGTAGCTTACACAATTACAAGCATTTAGGTGGTCCAAGTTCCACCATGTTTGAACCACAGTAGACCTGGGCACAAGGAGGACCAGACACAGTACAGCAAGCACTATAAGCCAAGCATCATGAGCAAGCATTGTGACATAGCAACATGAGACAGGCATTGTGAAGGGAAATGGAAAATAGGCATTTACAACTGCAATATGCATTATGTATTAACTAATGGCATTTACCCAATTAGCAGCCCAAACATCACTTCCAATGGTTGTGATGGTGGTGCATGAATGTCCTATTCCATATACACACCTACAGCAATGCCAGACACCCCTTCCAGACCTGACTTGGCTCACAGGTACATTATACTATCACCATCATCATGTGTCCTTTCCCACTGAGTATCTACCACAGTAGGTAAGAGAAACCAAATTGCATGAGCAATTGTTCACATATGAACCAAAGCACATATGGGAAAAACATGTTTAGTCCTTGTAAATTTGCATGAGCCATACATTATATTCAGCCAACTAAGACACAGGTTAACACACCTATTGTCCTGTTAGGAACTCGTTTATATGAACCTACCAACAGTAGAGGTACCAGTGTAATGCTGCAGAAGAGAAATTGTATTAATTCTCTTGAGCATATAGCCACCAGGACATCACATGAACTTTGCATATTCTGGCGTGCCATCACGTCCCGCCTACATATTGATATGAAGCATCTGTCTTTCTACTAATGTGAGAGGCTACTTATCAAATCACCAGCTCACTCACTCCAACATTCTCAGCATTTACAAGGAACTTGTACATGTTTACATCACGCATTCCAATTCAGACTGCCAAATGTTAACTCTCAAGAGCAATGTACAGTCTGGTGAAGAATGAGTCATCCTAGGCATTAAGAATGCACAAGGTGTTTGCGAATTTGCATTGAGTGGATTATACAATCATCAAGCATACGCAACCAGTCACAACAAGGGAATGATATGCACTTGGAGTTTACAGCGTAGAAGACCTGACAGGTTGAAGAAGCAGTATTCAGAATACGGGCGCACAGAAGTTAGGTTTTCACTTTCACATTTTATTCATAAAATACTCTTATATTCTTCTCTTTCGTTCACTAGGTATAATCACACATTAAAGTATGTTTTAAAGTGGTACCTGTTGTCCAGAGAACAATACATTATCGAATCTTTAAGGGCATTTTTGCGTCATCACATCACAAACTAGCGACCGCTCCTGATGGAATCCCCGCTCAAACTAATTGATATTCAAATGTGGCCCAGTGAATAGCGTGGGCTGTCACAATTAGCCAATGAAAAGACAAGCGCATATACCGCTGCCCTCCCCCAACTCGTTCTGGAACTTACTATTCCAAGAATAGCTAATCTATCTGGAAACGCCGCTCAAATCGAAAGTATTTTTATGAATGTGTCGGGCTGGGAATGGGGGGTTCTGATCCATCATGTTACAAAATCATGCTGACCAATTTAAAAAAAAAAATATCAGCTCTGCAACGAGAAAAAGTGTTGCAATGTTACATATATCGTATACAATTATATGGATATTAATCGTGTCAGTAAGCAGAAAAGCTGGCAAACATATGATGGCATGGAAATGTAGTTTCTGTTGAAGATGCCAAGAATAAATGGAAAGATAGAAAAACCAATGAGCAAGTCCTACAAGGAACAAATGAAAACAGTAAACTGATTAAAGAAATTAAAGATTGGCAGTCAAGATTATTTGGGCACGTAATTATTAGAAATAACCAAATAAAATTAGCAACAAGTGGAAAGATTGAGGGAAAGGAACAAGGGGAAGGCAGAGAGATAAATATATGGATGGCTTGATCACATGGTATAATCGAGACAAGAATACATAACTGATTCACGACTGGTGATAGTGTGAGGTGGCGAAACATGACCACCCGTGATTATCGGCATGGCACATGATGATGACTAACAAATCAACTAACATACAAAGTGGTAAGGCTTAGCTTCATTGCTTCGATACGGAGACTCCCATTTCTTTGCTTTTCTGGACAAAGGTCTGGTTGCTATTTTTTTTTTTGCATTATCAAAGTAGTGAATCATGGATCATAAGCTGTCTTTGGCTGCATTTACTTCGTTTTGTTTTAGATCTGCAAAGATTTGATAATAAATAAAAACATATGCTGAAGCAGTTGCGATTTGTGTGCTCAAACTTTTGTAGTGTAAACAAAAGATCTTTTAATTCCGTTCCAATATGGTAGACACTTTAAAATACTATGGGACTATGTGTATTGTATATGTTTGAAGGATTCGTCGATTTGCTTGTTGTGTGACTGCCGCGACATCGATAATAAAGACATATACCAGCAAAATACGTGTCGATTGTAAACTGTCGTGAGATCGACAATCAGGATCATAAATGTTTGGTGGCACATATGACAGAAGGTTCTGGACAAGAACGGTCACCAACGCCTGACGGCATGGCCTATAAGGAGAGAAGAATAATCGCCTCTTTTAGTCGATACAGAAAATGTGTTAAGTCTTGGCTAAGAACCTCAAACCAAATACACAATTCGTTTGTGAGGCTTTCTTCCCCTAAGTTATGAATGAATACACGAAAACGAGCAGAACGCGACAATTTTAGTAGAATGCAATCACAGGCGGACAGTTATAACCTTCGTCAGCACGCACACATCACACACAGGCGGCAGTTATAACCTTCGTCAGCACGCACACATCACACACAGGCGGCAGTTATAACCTTCGTCAGCACGCACACATCACACACAGGCGGCAGTTATAACCTTCGTCAGCACGCACACATCACACACAGGCGGCAGTTATAACCTTCGTCAGCACGCACACATCACACACAGGCGGCAGTTATAACCTTCGTCAGCACGCACACATCACACACAGGCGGCAGTTATAACCTTCGTCAGCACGCACACATCACACACAGGCGGTAGTAATAACCTTCGTCATCACGCACACATCACACACAGGCGGCAGTTATAACCTTCGTCATCACGCACACATCACACACAGGCGGCAGCTATAACCTTCGTCATCACGCACACATCACACACAGGTGGCAGTTATAACCTTCGTCAACACGCACACATCACACACAGACGGCAGTTATAACCTTCGTCAGCACGCACACATCACACACAGGTGGCAGTTATAACCTTCGTCAACACGCACACATCACACACAGACGGCAGTTATAACCTTCGTCAGCACGCACACATCACACACAGGCGGCAGTTATAACCTTCGTCATCACGCACACATCACACACAGGTGGCAGTTATAACCTTCATCATCACGCACACATCAAACATGCTCTATATAAAAACAATAAACACAAACATATACATACAGGTTACTTATCTGTCGTGAAGAGCTGCCTAGTTATAGGCACGACACCCGCACAGCACGCGCCTCGACACGCGGGCTGGACAGGAGTAAGGTATTCAAAGGCAGTATTGGAAGGTGTAGGGGTGGGGAGGGTCAATCACAAAACGCCACATATAGGCATAGAAAAAAGACATGAGGGGAAGGGGATGGTGTCCAGGAGAATAACAGTGATACCTGTACATGACATGGGCAACATTTGAGGGAGTATACATTCTGAGGTGTTTTAATCGTTTATCTCACTTCTTCTTATAGCTCATGCCGTGTGACGAAGGTAATCATGTCTGTGCATCAACTTTGGTCTGTGTGCTGCCACTCATTTCTAATGTGATGTTCTCTATGTGATGATGTCAAACTGCCAGGATTTCCC